>JABUQX010131616.1:0-30000 GCA_015478945.1 Trachelipus rathkii
TCTATACTATTTCGAATCACTATCTTACTGTCTCTTCATCTTATCTTATCTTACTCTCATCACTCTATGCTATCTGAATCTCCTAAAATACAGATATATATATATATATATAAATATATAAAATATATATTATAAATAATATAATAAGTATATAATATATAATATATAATAATAATAATATATTGATAGTAGAAAGGAGGCTAAACCTCGCTAAAAACACAACCGGGAAGTTTCAACCGGGCAGAGTTGCAAATGTTTTCAAAGCCACATTTTGCAAATTCTGGTCTTTCTCTACCGTCTTCTTTGATTGCGTCTCCTAACCTATTCATGTCTGGCTTCTAAATCGTCGTGTCAAGATCCCGTGCTACTTTTAAGGGTCTGTACAGACCATTCTGAAGTTAAACCTGCACTTCAGTGAGTTACACCCAAGAAAGTTCGTTCCTATCTCACAGGTTTAAATGATCGATCTAGATCCCAGTTATAATACTAATTCATTTAGACTTTATCCGATTCTTACCTTAAATTCGATTCTTAAATGCGTCTTTCTACCCTACTCTTGGCTCTTTTCTTCATTGAAAAACATAATCGAAAGAAATCATCTAATATTATAATTATTATTCCACCTAAATATCGGTAAGTCAGAAAATTTCAAACAGCTTGAGAGAATTTTCAAATCTCGAAACTTGGGTGATGGAACCAGAATAATGCTATAATAATGTATATTTCTCAAACTTGCCAACCTTGGCATAGTTTATGTCACATTTATTATATGCATCTCTCCTCTTGCTTTAAAAAGGTGGTGTTATAGGGAAGATAAGTCTTATCTCATTCGAGAAGGATGGTACTAGGGGGTTCCATGGGGGTTTCCCTACTGACTGATTGGGTCGTTGAGGGCATTCCCCGAGCCATGTTTTCTGCTTGAGCGCAGAACCGTATTCCCATGGTCGATCTGAGAGGGGCTGAAGTGGAGCTCCCAAAACCCTTGTGAAATGGTGCCGGTAAGAATGAATTGAGAGTGGATGAAAAGTCTGAATGAATTGAGGAGAGTCCAATGACTAAAGTACGGTTGCAATAATGCCTGATATGAGCCTGGAACGCTAAAATGCCTGGAACCAGAGTGTAATCTGACTACAGAAAAATAAACCCACAAAAAAAAAAATTTGTCTTGCTATTCTTTAATATATAGAATGAAAAGGTCCAATTTCCCCCTCGCCCCCCCCCCCGTCGTTTCGTTGACAAAAAAATTATTAAGAATAATTTCTTAATTTAGTTTTTTAATGGAAGTAGATTCCGATTGAGGTTGCAGAACTCTCAAGGTGCCTTGCTGACCCCCCCCTGGAGGGATGTCCCAATCTGGCAAGTACCCAGAGTGCACTGCAATAGGAAGACTGAAGGGAAATGAGACATATGGATTACACTGAAGTCTCATATGCAACGGTACGGAGCATAAGTGAGTAGATATCTGGAGCACTGAGTCCGGCACAGCAGAGGTATGCTGGTGGCTGAATAGCTAGTATATCAGAAAGAAAAGACCAGAGTGCAGTAGCCGAAGGAAGATGATCTAGGACGAAGAATGAAAAGAAGTCTCCATATATCGGTGCAAATTCAGCCATACGTCAGAGCAATGCTCGTAATCCCGGTCGCAGGTGCAGTGCCGTACCGTGTGGGTTCCGAGTTAAAAAAAAAAAGTAGAACATTTAACATACGAATTTGTGTCAATGCATAATGTTTTAGCCGTAATGAATACTGAATATAAATAGTTTCAGAACTTCAAAAAGTGTCTGTAACCCCCATGGGTGGGTGGGTTCCTGCCGAAAGCACCGAACGTAACAGGGTTCGTACGTCGTTTAATTCGTAAGAGAGAAGGATGAGGAAAAGGATGATATGATTCCGGAGGAATCAAGCAATGTAAGGTCCCTCATTGAGATCGGGATCGAGACCCAAGAACGGGGTTTGACCTTAAAAAGAAATTTAAAGGTAATTAAGCTGGATTAAGATACATAAGACTATCTCGCTCTAGCAACAGCCTATGATTTCACAATATCATATATATATGAAAACTTAACACAGCGACTAAGTATATTTGCTTCGTTACGTCGATCACAATGACAGCTAAATGTTGCAGAAAATACGAAACTTAACACAATTATACACGACCGGCTAAGTATTTCTGCGTTTCATGGTCAAAAATAATATAAAATGAATAAATCAGCCTAACATGTCTAATTTTCCTACCTCACCAAGACAAACCTGTGACCATATAAGTTATTATGATTCGCAGAGCTCTCTCTCATCCGACGAGGTCTCGTTCCTCTAGCTGGCTGGGGCGCGATGCTGCCCGTGCTCCCTCATCTCTCTCTCGGGTCGGTGAGAGGGACAGGAACTCTCGTGAGTGCGTCGGGGTCTCCGAGGTGATGCGTCGACGTCGAGCGTCAATCCGGGTCAGCGGTCCGAGGTGCGGTTGATGCGAGACTAGTGGGTATCGCGTGTGTGTTCACTCTGCGTTTCATCGTATCATAGTTCTTACTCTGACCCAAGCTGTCAGCTATTAATTCTTAAACATTGCAGGTTATCTTGCACTACCTCAGCACTGGCGTGTTCATTTCTAAATATAGTACTTCAAATAACACATACACACCAGAGAGACGACTACACAATCACTTAATGCATGTACTTTAATTACATATAAATACCATCCTGTTGCAGATCTGACAGGAAGGATGCTGATATTCGCACCCACTAGTGTTCGTTTCAAATAGTGCACTATGATGAACATTTTATGATTAAAGCCAGTTCTGTGATCTCGGCAACACTGGACATAAATTAATATAAACATTTCGTATTCTTTTGGTATTTTCTTAAAAAAAATTAATTATTTTTCTTTTGCATTCTACATTCCGAGTTTTTCATTATTTTATTTTCAATTTTTTGTTTTAATGCTTTTATTATTTTTATATTTTAATTTTTCTAATATTATTTCTCCTTGAATATTTTCAATTTTTTTAAAACTGAAATTTATGATAAAGATATTGTTTACAACTAATTGTAAAACTGACATTTATAAAATTTAATTTGTTTTTTTAAAAAGTTTATAAACATTTTATGTTTTTAACTCAAATTTAAGAAATTTTAATAAAAAAACATGTATTAATTGGTCCTAACTCAGTAAACAGTAGGGCAGACAGTTACCTCATCGCCATATACCCATGCATTCATGTCTTGCTCTATGACTTACTGTTTACGTCATATTTGACATGTGAAATATAAACACCACTCAACAAGCGCATTGTACGAGTTGCTTATTAAATTAAATATATTTTAATTTGTTACTAAATTCAAAACTTCTGTCACTCCCACCAATACTCCTTCTCCTAATCAATCACATACCCCATACCCTGGATCAATGATTAAAGCGATAAAATCATGATTAAATGATAAAGCCTAAGTGTGAGATACTTAGTGTTATATTACAATATAGAATTAAAAATGTTTTTTTTTATCGAATAAACATAAAGAAAATTATGACACATTTTATGTTACTAGATCTTTTTTATCTTAATGTATAGCCCTATAATGCAATTATTCATTACATTATGTTAGTCTTCAACGTTAACTAAAATATTTAAAAGATTTTAAATTCTATTAAATAGATTTAACAGAAACAAATGTCTATATTTATTATTATATTATTATTATTATATTAGTCTATATTATAATTTATTATTATTATATATTATTATGTAATTATTTATGATGTAATTATGGATGATTATTAATTATTATTCAATTTTTATTATATTATTTATATTATTGATTATTAATTATTTAATCTAATGTTAACATAGAATCTACTACCAACATTTAATCAAATTTTCCACTTACGATCTATTTTATGAATATACTCTTAATAGTATCTACCCAATATTACGCATAGTATGTCTAACACTTTTAGGCTTATGCCAAGCAAGTTTTTAATATATAATATAATATTATATAATATAATATATAGTAATATATATATAATATAAGAATATACTTATATATTATTAATATATAATAATATTATATATATCTATTTATATATATATAGGTATATTGAAGCAAACGAGTCAATTGCAACAGTCCCTGTAATGGTGAATATTCAACACTGCAATGTCTGAATGTAACCTATTTGCTTTTAATTAGATAATATATTCAATAAAGTTGCCTCGTGCTTGCGTGATGTATGCGGGCTGGTGTTAGGTGTGTGTGGCATGACGAATTGATGAGTTACTTATAGAAAGAAAACACCTCCATGTACATTATCCAATGTATATTGCAAAGTCAAAGTAACCGCAGCTGTCAGATAAGACAATATGGAAGAAGGAGAGAGAGAGAGAGAGAAAGAGAGAAAGAGAGAGAGAGAGCGAGAGAGGAAGGAGAAGACGAGAGAGAGAGAGAGTAGAGAGAAAGAAAGAGGGAGGGAGAGAGACAGATGAAGGGATACAAAGAGAGAGAGAGAAGAGAGAGAGAGAGAGAGAGAGAGGCAGAGACCAAGAATATTTACCCAATTTCTGAATCCCCTGTAAAAAATAATAGTATAGATATCTATTATTCTACTAATAAAATAAGATAATCATCATTTTATATATAGTATATATATTATTATATATATATAGTATTTATATATATAATATGTCTGTATATCAATAATTATGATAATATATATATATATTATATTATAAGTTTAAATATATATAGTTATATTATATATATATATATAAGTATTATTATAAATATTATATATAGCTATATATAATATATATATTAATATAATGTCATTGTATTAATATATTATATATATCATATATATAATATACTTAATCTAATTAATATATTACAATATAGTATATTCATATATAGTATATATATAGCATAACAGAGATTAATCGTCGTATCTAATATATATATAGATATATATATATAGTATATATGAATATATATATATATATATATATATAGTAGATATAGTATATATCATATATATATCATATAATACTAGTATACTTTGTATGTCTTTTGTATATAGATGTCTGTATATTTTCAACAATAATAAATGATATATAAGATAGAAATATATATAATTATAATATATATATATATATAGTAAATAATAGTATATATTATTATAGTATATGATATAATAGTATGTGTGTGTGTGTGTTCTTAAGTAGGACTCAAAAAACTTATTTTAATGGAGAAAACATGAAAATTAAGGATAATGTCGATCATCTGGGGAAGAGTTCTGAGCTTATCGAAGTTGCATGACCGACACATTGTTATTTGTAAACGTCAAAATAAACGTATTGTGTGGATAAAGTCAAAATAAACCTGTATGTAAAATTATAACTCAGAAATAGAGAAAAAATATTTAAAAAACAAGTTTTAAATCGATGTAACCTAACGTAACCTAATGTAAACATACACCCTAACTTAACCTAACGAAAACTATATAGGGTAAAGACTTATTTCTCAGTAATTAGTTTAAAAAACAAATTAACAACTAAACATGCTAATGAATGTTATAAATGTAGAGAAAAAAGTTCAAACTTTTTTCGCTATGCGCGCTTGTACAATTTTGTTCGATAACGTAAAATTATGAAAAACAAAGATTGACTTCGGTACATTAGTCACAGATAATGGAACATGAGCCAAAATTAGCTAATTAGAGATTCGCGAAACTTTTTAGCTATTCGACGACCTTTAATCGGAAAAATGCATTTGGTAACTGATGTTAGAGTTATGTTAGGGAGGAGATTAAATTAACATCACATTCAAAGTTTATGCCAAAATTCTTTGCCTACAAAAATCTATCCTAATTACGATTATATGCAGTGGCGTACGAAGGGGGGCTACAATCCCACCTCTGAAATTTTTATAAAATCAAAATTTAATCAAAATTTTTAAATAAAACCAATTTCTAAAAAGCGAGTAAAACGGGAAAAATCGTTTCCCTATAAAATCCAACCCTCTCCCTACTCCTAAAAAAAAAATCCTGCGTACGCCAATGACTGTGCTCTCTTTTTCACAGCGTTAGAAAAAAATACAAATGAATTACAAACCAACACTCCTCAGCTACCTTAAAAATCAATTTTTAAAATACGAACTATCGTGTTAACGTTAATTTGAAAATTAACCTACCCAAAATTAATTTACCATTTCTCAATGGGACTAGTATTAGTTGCCTAACCTAGTCTTGTTCGCGCATGTACATCGCAATTTATTTCACCTGCTAAATATTCCAGTTTAATAAATTATTCTAATGTATTTTACATTACGTTGAAACTTTTCAAGGTCAAAATTAAAAATTCGTGAGGAAAGCAAAAAAGAAAATAAATTTTTCAAACTTTCAAAAAAATTTTAACACTTCACCTAATGTTAAAATTATTCATTAAAATATAGAAAGAACCATTAGTATAAAAATTAAACTAAGGGAAAAAACTTAAACCATTAAAATGACAACAACTTATCTTATAATATAAGGTTTCTTATCATCTTATGTATTAATATCGGAAATAGAAAGATATTGAAATAGTATATTCTTTGAAGCTCTCTCTAAATTATATGAAACACAAACGAAAACACACACCGGACACAGGCACAGACACACGCAGACAGATTCTTGATGTTCTACTATTATATGGTAATATTATATATATAGTATATAAATTTATATATATATATATTATATATAATATATATATATAAAATGCATGTTTATATATTTAAATAATAAATACTATTTTTATACACAGAATTTAACGGCGTACTTGGCAATAATATTTATAATAAAGTATAATTACGAGTCCTGTTATGTTTTAAGTCTCCGTCAGTTTTGATTTGTTTTTTGCTTTTTTTAGACATTTTGATTGAAACTAAAAAGAACATATTTCAGTGTGATGGACATGATCAAAGAAGTTCGAAATATTTTAAAATAATTATTTCAAAAATGCACATTTATATTCTTCATGATTACAGAGAAGTGAGAGAAAATTGTTACTATGTCAACTTTATAGTAAAAACAATTAGCATATTTGAAATCAGCGTATAAAGCTTATACAAAAATGTAAAAATTTCATAAAAGAAATATCTAGAAAAGTAAGAACACCTACAGCAAAACCAATTACATATTGGGAATCAGCATATAAAGCTTATTGCAAAAAATGTAAAAAAAGCAAAAAATTAGGGGGCCTCGAGCCCACGGGGGACAGAAGGGGACGTTTTCCATACCCCGCTAGGAAGGGCGGAGGAACCCCGCGACAATGCGTTCATCGATCGAGGGATGCATAGAAGTGAGCGAGTGGATAGTATCTATTGGTCGAGTGGACGGGGGAATCAAGCTGTCCTACCATTCGTCATAGATCGTATACATAGCTCATCACAAGAACCCGACTGCCTTGCCATCTTTGCGTTTAAACAAATATCCGTAAAAAAAAAAATTCCAATAAATGATTGAGGTAAAACGTAACTGTCCTATATATTTATGAATCAGTCCGTCATCCCTTAAATTGACTGTTAAGGATCATTAAATGGTCTTAGAATATATAAAAAAACAAAACAAAAAAGAAATAAAACTGACGGAGTCGTAAAATACATGGTCTTATATATATATATATATAGAATAATTATATATCGAGATATATATAGATATTAATATATATATATATATAATATATATCAAGTATATTAATATATATAATATATATATAATATAAATATATAATATATATGATCTTTTAAAATGGGTCCCCGGTCCAAATTTTCCTGAAACTGTATATGAAATTAAGCTGAAGTAAGAAAATGAAAAACATAAATAACACCGAGAGTAACTTGAAAAAAGTTATAAAGTCGCCAGAACAGACATTTAAAAAGTATGGAATTTCGCTCGACCCTGAGGTCACGAACACTGTCTCAAGGGCACACCCCAACTCCACCATTCGATCCGTGATGATAGTGGATGGCGGATAGTCTCAAGATATACAATACATAGAAAAATGAACTTTTGCACTTTTCAAAACTGATCTGCATGTTAAAGTATGAATTTTCCGACTCCAATAACTTCAGAGCATTTCTCTCTCTCTCTCTCTCTCTCTCTCACTCTCTTCACTCTCCCCACACTCTATATATATATCTATGAATATATAGTATAATATAATATTATATATATATAGTATATAATATAATAAGATATAATATAATATATATATATATAGTATATATATATATGTAAATAATATAGATATATATATATAACAGATATAGAGATATGAGATAGATTTATATTAGAAGATAGAAGGATTTCATCTGACCGATTATATATACGATCGAATCAAATATAAATTATAGCATGAAACTGTGCACGCAGTCAGCTGGAGAGTTGTGGATTAGGGAACACTTGGAAGAGCTTTGTAAATACGTGTGATTTGACCTTTTTTTGAATTCCTGCAGACTGATCAGTACGAGAAGAAGGAAGAAAGAGAGTAATAAGGTAAGATTGAAAGCGATTTTAGAGTAGAGAGGAGAGTAAAGAAGGATGGGAGAGAGTAGGGGAGTCAACGGCGGAGGTCAGAACTTAGTGGAGCAGCGATGTTGAATGTGGATCGGAGATAGCTGAGAGAGAGTGAGATAGATTTAAGGCACCGAGCTAAGCGAGGATAGAGAAGATAGAAGAGGGAGGCGATAGGTAGAAGATAGAGAGCGAAGGAGGATATGGTGTAGAGGATGAGAGTAGCATAGGGAGACAGATATAGATGAGACGAGAAAGGATGTATTAGTAAGGGCAGATGGGAGTATAGGATGAGGATAGCTTACGGGATATATGAGCGAAGTATAATGTATTAGAATAGATATATGCGCATGAGTAGGTTATAAAGAGAAGGGTAGATAGACTATGGATGGATTGGAGATCCGCGTAGAGGATAGGAAGGAGAGGATGAGTCGATATACATGCCGAAGGGTATGGATCCTGGCAAGTTTACTCAAGCGTAGGAATATATTTTGGGCTAACTTTCCACAACTGGTAGGTATCATCACTTGGTATCAGATGAGAGTAGCATGCTACATGATCTATCGGATCTGGGAGCGACGGCGTAGAGGTACATGTACAGCTCGATTGTGGGTTTTTATATTACATATGTCTATATGGCGGAAGCGAGGCGTCACCGATCTGATGAGAGAATGTAGAAATCGTTATGATCTACGACAATTGTTCTGTAGATTCTCGGGTTTTTTTCCTTTTAATGGTGGCGAAATAATAGACTATATATCGGTTGCGAGTTTTTCGAAACTGCAACACAGGACAATTTAAGACTACTATGTGTGTACCAAAAAAACTTGCCTTGAGACAGGGGACTTTCTAAGAAAGTTAGGAGAGAGAGGAGATAATCAGGATCTAGCAGAGACGCGAATAGCGCGCACGGGATGCCGGAATATGGAGATGAGCGGTGATGAAGAATATACTGATTCCGTAGCCGCTTGGGCCAGCGCTTCCCCACGGGCCATCTAGGAGCTGAGGTGTCTAGGCTGTAGTATCATACGCGCAGTGCAGAGGCAGATCCGAGATACAAGATAATAGCGAGATCACACCAGAGCGAGTGTGCAAGTATGTCATAGGTAGATATTCGCACGCACGCAGTGGCGGTCATAACGTAGTTTTATATAGCAGCGTAGGCTTTGGGGATTCCGTTGGGAATTAATGACCTTCATACATGCAACTTACTTAGATCGCCCGTTATAAAGGCAAGGTTTTTTTGTACCAAGTATAGAGCAAGTTAAATCGTCAATCTGTGTTGCAGTTGAAAAACTGCAAAAAACGAAATCTACTATTGCCACCCATAACAAGGAAAAAAACGAAAATCTACAAACAACACCTAACAAAACAGATTCACTGACGAAGTTCTACAGTCCAGTATGATGAAGAAACACGACGCATCCCGAAAAGAGTTGTGCATATGATTGAAAAGCGTATCACCAGGGAATAACACTGATACAAGTGATGATCCTAACCAATTGATGGAAGTTAAGCAAAATATTTACCTACGCTTGAGTAACTTTGCAAGGAAATACTTGCCTGTCCCTCCAACTTATGTTCCAAGTGAGAAGAGTATTTAGCAATGCTGAACTAATATATGATGAAAGAGAAACAGACCCTCAGCAAAAAGGCAGAAAAATGATGTTTTCTCAATAACAAACCTTTCCTAATAGGTTGAATTTCAGATACTAGTGCAAAACTATAATCCCATTGTAAAATCTTCATTAAGAGGCGAAGGTTTGGGGAAAGAGGTTGGTGGGTATTTGAGTTGGGTCCCGTCCGCACCCTGGTAAATAATTTATAATGATTGTTGACTAAAACTTCATATATATATAATATAAGTATAACTATATATTATAAGCTGGAAGATAAACTGAGGACAATAAGGTGAATTCGGATCTCGTGAGGTAAGTCAGCTTTATCATGAGTCATCATAGCTAGAGGCCACACAATACGGTACTGTATATAGATAGTAAATCAATCGCAGGCCACGGATATCTGAATCAAACACAATCCGCATCGGCTGAATCGAAAAATAAAGGCACTCTTGCGATCACTAATATATATATATATAGATGAGGGTTATATAAGTAGTATATATATATATATATAATATATTATTTATAGATATATATAAAGTATATATATATATATATATAAAGAATATATCTATATATTAACATAGAATTATTATATATAATAATTATAGTAATTAATATATATATTATAATATATAATATATATATATATAATTATATATTAATATATAGTGATGTATATAAAGAGAGAGTAGAAGAGAGAGAGAGAGAAGAGAGAGAGAGGGCGAGAAGAAAGCCCGAAAAGTTATGGAGTCGCAAATTTCATACTTCAACATGTAATTAAGTTTAAAAATCAAAAATTCATATTTCTATGTAATGATAAGCATGTTGAAGAAAATTTTCTATTTCAGCACTCACAGGTAGAGTTACTTAGGGGGAACCCCTTGCAGACAAATGTTCGGAACATTGAAATTGTAAATTCATAACTTTAAAAATGTCTTCTGGCACTTATAACTTTTTCAAATCATTTCTGATTCTACTTTTTTCATTTTCGTTCACTCAGCTTAATTTCATGTAAGTTTCATAAAATTCTGAAATGGAATATCTTGTAAAGTGTTTTGTTATTAAATATTAATATATAATATAAGATATATATGATAGATAATATATATATATATAATATAGTATAATATAATATATTTATAACTATATAATATAATTATAATAATATGTATATATAGGACCAGTTATGTTTCACGACTCCGTCAGTTTTGATTTTTTTGTTTTGTTTTTTATAATTTAGTATATGATCCTAAAGTCATTTAAGGGGGACGGACATGTTCAAAATATATAGGACCAGTTACGTTTCTACGGATCAAAAAGTTTTAAACAAAAGTTTTTTAAAGGAATTACCCAAGGTAAACCGCAAGATGGCAGATCGGGTCTTCGGCCCTCCGGAACGACATGGTAGGACTATTTCCCCCCGCTCCGGGAGGGTCTCCTTAACCCCCTCTCTTTTTTGGGTGTCGCGGGGTCCTCCGCCCCTCCCCCTACGGGGTTATGGAAAACGTCCCCCTCTGTCCCCCGTCGCTCGAGCCCCCTATTGGTTTGTTTTTTAATTTTGCAATAAGCTTTACACGCTGAATCCAAAATATGTAAATAGTTTTTCTGTAAAAGTTGTACTTTCGAGTACTTCATTATCATTGTCTTATTTTTGTAATAAGCTTAGTACGCTGATTTCAAATATAATTGGTTTTTCTAAGTGTCGTACTTTCGAGATATTTCATATCATAAATAAAAGTTATTAGTCACTATTTACTAAATAATCTTTAAAATATTTCGAACTTTTGATATGTCATCACACTGAAATTAATGTTAGTACAAACCAGCAACATGTTTAAAAAAAACAAAAAAACAAATCAAAACTGACGGAGTAAACTTTGCAGGCCATATATATTATATATATTATAATGTATAACTACAACTATTAAGTATTATAGATATAGTAATAATATATAAATATAATAAATAATATAAAATAATATATATAAAGTATTATAGTATATATATCATAATTATATATATATAGATATAGATATATAATAATATATAATATAATAATGGGAATGGTGTCGTGTAAAGGTCATTGTGTTATTTTAGAATATTAAAAAGATGCTGTCAAATAATTCAAAAATAATAATTCAATATCTTTCTATTGATGATGTTAATACATAAGATGATAAGAAACCTTATATTATAAGATAAGTTGTTGTCATTTTAATGGTTTAAGTTTTTTCCCTTAGTTTAATTTTTATACTAATGGTTCTTTCTATATTTTAATGAATAATTTTAACATTAGGTGAAGTGTTAAAATTTTTTTGAAAGTTTGAAAAATTTATTTTCTTTTTTGCTTTCCTCACGAATTTTTAATTTTGACCTTGAAAAGTTTCAACGTAATGTAAAATACATAAGAATAATTTATTAAACTGGAATATTTAGCAGGTGAAATAAATTGCGATGTACATGCGCGAACAAGACTAGGTTAGGCAACTAATACTAGTCCCATTGAGAAATGGTAAATTAATTTTGGAGTTAATTCAAATTAAGTTAACACGATAGTCGTATGTTTAAAAATTGATTTTAAGGTGAGAGGAGTGTGTTGTAATTCATTTGGTATTTTTCTAACGCTGTGAAAAAGAGAGCACAGTCATTGCCCGACGCAGGATGTTTCTTTTAGAGTAGGAGGAGGTTGGATTATAGGAAACCGATGTTTCCCGGTAATCGCTTTTTGATTGGTTTATTTAAAAAACTTTGATCCATTATGGTGGATTGTATAATTTATTGGAGTTTACATTACACTGCCACTGCATATAACGTAATTAGGATAGATTTTGTAGCAAAGAATTGGCATAACTTTGAATGTGATTTAATTAATACTCCTCCTAACATAACTCTAACACAGTTACCAATGCATTTTTCCAATTAAAGTCGTCGAATAGCTAAAAGTTTCGCAATCTCTACTGTAGCTAATTTTGGGCTCATGTCATTATCTGTGACTAATTGCCGAATTCAATCTTTTTTTCATAAATTTACTATGTTTCCAAATATAACAGCGCGCATAAGCGAAAAAAGTTTGACTTTTTTCTCTACACTTATCATAACTTATTATGTTTAGAATATTGGCGTTTATGAAATAATGGAAAGTGAAAAAATTATACACTATATAAGCTTTGTAGGTAAGTTAGGTATGTAGGTACATTTAGTACGTTACGTACATAGATTTCAACTTGTTTTTTAAATATTTTTTAGGGTATAAGCTCTTTAATTACAAACAGTTTTATTTTGACTCAATAAAGAAGTTTAAATTTGACTTTATCAAATAAAAAGTGTTCGGGTCAATGCAATCGATATGGATAAAACTCCCACGAAATCAGACATATGCTAAAGTGTCTCATTAAAAAAGTTTTTTTCTACCACACACACAATACAACACACACACACACATATTATAATTATATATAATATATAACATAATATATATAAAAATATATATATATATATAAATATATATATTAATATATTTATATATAATATATTAGATATATATACAGACATATATATAATATATAAATATTAATATATATATATATATTATATATATATATAATAAAATATAATGATATATATATATATATATAATACTATATATCTATAATATATAATATATAGTATATATACAGACATATATAATTAATATAATATAGTTATATATATAATATTAATTAATAGATATATATATATAAATATAAGTTATATATACTATATAATATATATATATCTCACTGACATATATAATATAAATATATCATATATATTATATATATATAGATATATAATAATATATATATAATATATATATATATATATAATAAAATAATCAATATATATAGTTATAATATATATATATACAGACATATATTATATATATAGTAATAAATATATATAATATAATAATATATATATATATATAATAATATATATAATAATATATATATATATATAATAATATAACAGGGTCGGATTCAAAATCATGGTAAGAAATATTCGGTCTCCCTGCCTCTCTCTCTCTCTCTCCCTCTGCCTCTCTCTCTCTCTCCTCCCTCTCGCTCCTCTCTCTTCTTCTCTCTCTCTCTTCTTCTCTCCTCCCTCTCTCTCCTCCCTCTCCTCTCTCTCTTCTCTCTCCTTCTCTCTCTCCATCATTTTATCAACCAAGGCTGCTCTCTTGACTTTGCCAAATAACCATCGGACTACAGTGTTGCCACATGTGAGGTGTTCGTTTCTATAAGTAATCTCATGACATATAGTCGTCTGCACCACAGCATTACACCACGCCACCGCATCAATACGACGCGAAGCACAGAGGCACACCTTTACTTAATATATTACCCAGTAACTCAAAAAGCAAAATTCATATATGACGAAGACAATCAGAATCTATCGCAGATGGACAATAGTCAGCCATACAGGGACGGAGTGCCAAGATTGCTCTGTTTGCTTAATATGATTATAGACAAATTATATAATATATATATATTAATATATATATTATAAATGATATATATATATAATATTAATATATAGTATATAATATATATATAATATATTACATTATATATATTAATAATACTAGTAATATAAATATAAAGACTTAATTTGGAAAATGTAATAGTGTATATATATGTATATAGGTATATTCTGTATACATATTAGGTCTCTTCGTAAAATAATGTTACAGGGAAACATGATAATGTTTGTTAGTATACTTCAATGTTAAACAATTATATATATAATCAATATAGATAATAATATCAATAATAATAATAGATAATAATAATAATAATAATCATAAAATAATAACAAAATAATAAGAATAATCATAATCATCATAATAATTAATAATAATAATGAATAATATAGTGAATACAGTAAGAATACATAAGCACGTCGGACTTTGATTTGTTTATGTTAAATTTATTTATAAATTTAAATCTTTTAAATATTTTAATTAACGTTGAATGAATAACAAATGTAAATGAAAATTGCATTATTATGCTATAAACATAAAAGAATAAACAAAGATCTAGTAAACATAAAATGTGTCCAATAATTTTATGGTAATGTGCATAACAAAAAAACATATTTTAATTTATATGTACATGAACCACTAAGTCAATTGGCTTTAATCAATTGAATCATGGATTTTAACGCTTATCAATGATCACAGGGGTTGGGGGTATGTGATGATAGAGTGATTTAATGGACTATTGGTCAATTGATAATCTTTAATAAAACGAGAACGAATTTAGTAATCAATATAAAATTTTAATAATGGACATCGTTATGCTGCGTACAAAGAACTTGTTTTGTCAGTTTTATACGTCATAATAGCAAAATTATGACGTAAAACGTAAGTCATAGAGCAAACATAAATGGATGCGGTTATGGCGAAGGTTACATTTTTTGCTGCGCTACTGTTACTGATTTAGGACCAATAAAATACATGTTTTTTCAAATGTTAAGAATTTTAGTAAAAACATAAAATGTTTATAAAACACTTTTAGACTAAGAATCCTCTATAGACTGAAGTTGTTATGAAATGTTTGTACGATAAAAACTTTTCACACACGAAACTATAGTATATCGGTAGTATCTGAGTAGAGAGACATTCAATATGAAGGACAGCATAGAGTGAGCACACGCAGTATCAGGAGTAGATTAGAGATTAATGAGTAACTCACTAGAGATCGAACACCTGAATATATCACGCTAGATTAGTAATACAGAGAGCTTCAAATATTTTTTTTAAAAGAAAACATACAAAAGGAATACGATTTCAATAAAATATAGGACAAATGATAATGTCTGGCTAACAAAGTAAAAATATAAAGTGCTTACATGGGATATTAGAAAACGATACACAAGGGCGAAACAATATGTGAATTGATAAGTAATGTCGTTATATTATTAAGTAATGTATGTGTGTGTTATGTTGTGTGAGACGAATATAGTTTCTATAGGAACTGAAAAGCAACCGTGCCATGCACGTAAAGTGCAGAGATACCTTCGCAAATGTTAGGCAATATGCAGCTTGGTCAGTGATTAAGACAGCTTTATGAGAAGAGAGATAGAAAGAAAGAAAAGAAGGATGTGTGTCGAGAGTGAGAGAGAGAGAGAAAGAGAGAGGAAGAGAGAGAAGAGAGAGAGAGAGAGAGAGTTGCCGTAATTAATAACTTATATGAGTCACGTTAGTTTGGTGAGGTAGGCAACATTAGACAATGTTAGGCTGATGTATTTATTTATTTATTTTTGACTGAACGGCAAAATACTTAGCCGGTCGTGTATAATTGTGTTAAGTTTCGTATTTTCTGCAACATTTGGCTGCCATTGTGATCGACTAAGAGAATATCACTTAAGCTCGCTGTGTTAAGTTTCATATATATGTGCAACATAGGGCTGTTGCTAGAGCGATAGTTTATGTATTTAATAGCTTATTACCCTTTAAAATTTCTTTTTAAGGGTAAAACCCCGTTTTGGGTTCGATCCAGATCTCTTATGGGTACTAAACCTTTTCTGTCCCCGGAATCACATCAGTCCTTCCTCATCCTTCTTTATCGTTACAAACGCGCATACGACTACACCCTGTATTAACTCATTCTGCGTTTCGGCAGGGAACCGCCACCCACCCATGGGTTCACAGACACTTTTGAAGAGTCTTGACACTATTATTTCATGTACTTACGCCTTATAAACATATCATGAATAGCCGCCCGATTGCATACTTGTTGCTTTTGCGAAGTTGCAACCGGTACCGGCACCTGCTTCACCATTTTATAATTGGAGCTCGACTTATGCGATTTGCACCGATATATGAGACTTTCTTCATTCTCTCCTAAACCATCATCTCCTCGCTACGCATCTGGCTTTCTTCTGTTCTAGCCCAGCACAGATCGCTTCCGCTCAGTGTCTCCAGATATCTCTCATTTGCTCCGTCAGATGACTTCCTATTCTTTCAATCTCCTTCGTCTCCTTTGTGCACTCGGGCTTTCCATTTGGAATCCTCAGGGGGGTCCCAGCACTTTGGAGTCTGAAGACCTCAAACGATCTACGTCATTAAAAAAATATTTAACTAGACACTCATTTGACCAAATTTGTGATCTGTGTCAAATCCACCTCTGGTTCGGCGCCGTTTCCGGCCATACTCGGCTCATTGCTCCACCCATAAACTTAGATCAGGCTCCTAAGTTCATTCTAGACTTAGTTATATCCACCTGAAAATCTCATTCTTCTACTCAATTTCAACCTAAGTGGACAGTGCACACAGAAGGCATATCTAAAAAACATGGCCGCATGCGACACATCAGTAGGGAGTAGCAAGTTGAATGGGATAGCTCATCTAAAAACCACTTAAACGGGAATCTTAAAAGAATAAAATATGACCAAGGTTCCAGATTTAGAACAAAAGTATAGCTAAATCGTCACCCAAGACACGACTATAACTACGATTATATGGAAAAATATTAAATAAAGTAATATAGTCTCTCCTCTTTTTAAATTATAATCAAAACCTAGATATTTAAAACACCGCTAATCTCGATTTAATGGTAAAAACTGGTTTCATCGAATGGAAGTACTAAAATGTCTATCGACATTAAGAAACCTTCTAGGACGAAAACCCTTCTCTGGGGTTAATCCAGTGGTTAAAAACTCAGAAAGGCTTCGACCTTAAAAACGTCTTAACCGACCTACAACCCTAAACTTTGACGCATCAAATTTCTAAACCTAACGAAAATGGTGCTTTGCAACATGTGCAACTTCCGGTGCAACTCCGGTTTGGGTTGTAGCGAGGTTTAGGACACTCTTTCTATATATATTTAGTTATAATATATATTATATAAAAAATATTAATAAATATATATATAATTATTAATATATGATATATAGAATATATATAATATATAATGTATATATGATAAATATACTAATATATTATATATATAGCCTATTAGCAAAACTAGAAGAAGTACCGCATGATATCTCGTAGACGTAGAGATAGGTACATAAGAAACCGTGATCACATATGGAATCAGCGTGAATTGTATGAAAAGAAAAAAATATTTTTAATTTTTTGTTTATTTTTTTTATTCTCGCATAGGATTGTGAGAATAACCAGATACTAAAGGAAATCAGCGTAAAAAATTCTTTAGGGGGCTCGAGCGGGGGACAGAGAGGCGGACGTTTTCCATACCGCCGTGAGGGAGGGGCGGAGGACCCCGCGACACCCAAATACCAAAGAGCGGGGTCCGAGAACGCTCCCCGTAGGGAATAGTCCTACCCCGTCGTGCCCCAGGAGGCCGAGAGACCCGACTCTGTACATCTTGGCGTTCTACTGGGTATCTTTAGTCAAAAAAATCTTTTTAATACATATTTTAACGCTGAATCTAACAATGTATTTACATCCTTGCTCTGATTGGAGATATAAAAAAAAAACAAATTAAACATTTTTTCATTTTCCATACAAATTTCCTACGCTGATCTATATTTTATCAGTTGTATCTATCTTATATTTCGAGATATCATGCGGGTAACTGCTTTAGTTTCAATATATATAAATATAGTATTATATATATATATATATATATTTTAATAGTATAATGATTAATATACAATAATTTAATATCATATATACTAAAATTTATTAACTTTAATTTTCAATTCTGAAAGATATACAGTATATATATATATATATTATATAAATATTATATATATATATATATATATATTATATATTATATAATAATATATATATAATAATATAATAATAAATAATATATATATATATATAACTAATAAAATATAAATATTATATATATAAATTAATATATATATAATAATACTATATATATATATTATTGATATATATAATATCATAACCGAAAGGCGGATATGGTATCTATGAATTTTTATATATTTTTTGCTAGATCGTTAGTAATACATAGTTATGCTAATTCTTACTGGAAAGACAAACAAAATCCGTGACTTATATAGAAGGAAGAAAAACACAAAAATTAATAGCTCATACTAGAAGTCTATAGATCTATAACATCTATAAAATTTGGTGCTCTGTCAATTGCGATATACTGATTGTTTCCATTCCAATATGATCTACTTCTTGGCAACCAACCACCAGTTTAAACGAATACCGTGGTCAAGCTATGTTGTAACCATCCCATGCACACTTCAACAAACAATTATGAAATTACAGCTACATACGTAAAGTTTAAATTACTATATACTATATATTTATTCGGAACATCATCATCTAGTCTAGGTTTAGTTTACGGCCAACTCTAAATCCACTAGTAGTCAGTTACGCAAAATCTATCCCATGATAGGTCAAGTCCGGTTTAGGACCCTAACTATAGGTATAAAGTTTTGTTCAAATATATACAGAGTAAAGTCTGTCTATACTTAACAATATATAATGAACTACCACTGAAACGGAAGACCGAGACCTAAACCTATATGGATCGACGATTCTGTAAACAAACTAGATCTAACCTAAATGGAATTACATGCGTAAACCTAACAAATAAGCCTAGGTGGACATGACAAGTCTCCAAATAATATTAAATTATTATAGTATATAAATATATTATAATATATATACTATATTATATAATAATATAATATATATATATATAATTATATATATATATATATTATATTATACTATAATATAACATCATCCATCTCCCCCAGACTGGAGGCAAGGTGCGTCACATGCCTGGAACAGACAGAAACAGTATAGAAAATATGACGCAGTCGAAAAGAAAGCTAGCTTACCACCCTTTAACCCCCCTTAACATGGGTGTCGTTTTCTCATAAATTGCTCATAAATTAATCCATATCAGTTGATTCTTCCTTCACTTTCAATTGCGATGTTCTTCAGGGTTCTGGGTAATTTCCTTCTGACTTTTCACTAAAGATCTTTTCAGCTACATTCCTACCTCTATTCATTCCAACGTCGAGAAATTAACTCTCATTATACCACTAATTTAAAATCTGCCCCTTATTTTGTATCAAAAGTGCATCCACCGATATTGAGACACACTCGTAGAGAAAGAGGAACCTCGTCCACATTTCAAAATCTGCATCTTATTTCGTATCAAAAGTTGTTAATCGTCTTCAACTTTCTGATTCTTAAACACCAAGATGGAATTTCCCGGTGGGGCCGCCTTATCCTTGTGCAATTCAACTTTTAAAAAAACTCACTTCTTCATATCTTCTCAAAAATACCTGTCAAATCTCTCATCTTCTTCGATCCGCTTCTCTACAGTCTCACCTGTGAGTAACACAAACATTCTTGGGCTGAACATAAATAATAAATTATACAGGAAACTTTATTTCACAACGGTTACTAAGGTGACCTCAAAGAAGCTGGGGGTTTCTTTTCAGGTTGCAGAATTTTTTTTTTCGAACAGTTAAGCCAATTATCCAAGAGTGTTATACGTCCTTGTATGAAATACTGTTCTAACATCTAGGATGCTCCAGTTTCACCCGTATTTTGGATAGGTTTGAGACAAAGGCTAAGAGATTAATAAATTGTCTCTCTTACCTTCTAACTCTCTTAACCCTCTATATCTGAGACTTGATGCTGGAGCTCTATTTCTTTAATACAGATAATATAATAGCAGGAGTTCGAGGGAGTTGACCCCTCATCTTCCACCGATATTGAGGCACACTCATACAAAAAGGGGGAACCATGTTTTCACATGGCAAAAGCCCAGATATCATTGATCCTGATTACTTCCTATGCCTTAACTTTATATTTTTCTCAGAATTGGAAACATTCAAGTGTTTACTTGATACCGAAGATGTGTAAACAATTTCAGTTCTGATTTTTTTAACTATATTCCTTAAGCTTTCACCTGCATTCTTTTCGCGACATTTTTGTCTTCTCTTAGTTTGCATTTCATGGATTTTTATCTCGATTTCTTTCTTAAACTCTTAATTTCTCCCTCCTCTGGGTTCCTCCGATCATCTTCTTATCTCTGCATATCTTCAATTTCTTCATGCATTCTGCAGAACCGCCCTAACCCCAACCTTCGATGACGAAACGTTAATGGATTTATTTTTGCTACTGGTTGGATTTGCTGTCGTACTTCTTTGACTTCTTTGGAATGAATACTGCTTCAGTTGGAGATAATTCCTTTCCTAAAAAGCAGGTGATATCCTCTTGCAAGAAGTAGTAGATTTCATTTTCTTTCAATCGACTCACACCATAACCCGTGTATTAATTCTGCTTATTCAAGTGTTGTTCATCAGAGAGACGCTTTGTCACCACAGTCTTGGAACTCATGTTAACTATATTTCATTTCAGAATCGTGCAAAAAATTATTCTGTGCCGTACTTAAAAGGTCCTCACTCCGTAGAAAACCTAATAATATTTCTGGTTCTACTTCTTCCTTCTTCCTATTTCACTTTGCACAAGATTTAAATTTAACCTTGCCCTTTTTATTTCCTTCATCTAATTCTTTTTCATGACTACCCGGTTGTTTTACCTTTTGTAAAAGCCGAGCCTTTCGCAAAAATTAAGCCTCTATGTTCACTTTAGGTGATTCCAAAGTTATACCTACTTCTCCACCTCCCTCAAATTCATATAATAATTTCATCTAAATATTTAATATCTGTTCTCTTCCAGATTAATATTAAGAAGATAAATGGACCAGATGATATCCCTCCTGTGAGGAGAGCTCATAATCATTTCACACAGTCTCATCCTTTTTTTGTCCAGCTCTCTGATGGTAGACTTAGGCCCGTATTTATGAATACTCTTTGAAAAACGACTGGACTTTGCTAAGAATCTTAAAAAAAGTTGATATTTATAAACCATCCTCTCATATATACGTGGGCTACCTATCGAACACTGTTTACAAGGAAAAACGTCATCATATTTTATGACGTCAGATACCAATAACCAAGGAACACAAAGTAAATGAAGCTAAAACAAAAAAACTATATAGTAATATATATATATATAATATATATTATATATATATAATATATAATATATAATATAATATTATATATAATATATAGAGAGAAAAATATATATATATATATATAATATATAATATATATATATATATATATATATTAATTTTATATATGTAAATTTAAATACTTAGAAATATTTAAAAAAATAATAATGAAATAATCTAAACGCGCTTAAATACTCCAAGTATTGAAGATATGTTGCTCCACATTTACTAATTCCAGTTACTCTGATCGGCATAGTAGTAGGCTGAGCTTAGCATAGCTACAAAATTTAGATAAAAATATCGTCTGTTGATTATGGAAAGTTATGGCCGGTCGATAGTTGCATGTTGTCTATTTCTCCATTGTGAGAGTCGATTTAGGTGGTTTCTGAATATTTGACAAAATCATCAACATAATAAGTACCAACAGATGAAATAAATAAAATAAGAATAGCGACAAATTGTACAATAAAAAAAACAAGATGGTTTCTGTTCGTGAAATTAGACCTTAACAATTCTTAAGGTTGTTTCGCCGCTACCTTGCCAAAGTGCAAAATTTCTTCAGATTTTTGCAACTTCAAGATTTTCTTAAACCAAAAAAATGTTAAGGAGCGATCTTAAATTCAAATTTCCGAAAAGGAAGGAATCTGAAGTGATACTTGCCGAAAGGTAGAGAAAAGGGCTGTTCATAAATATGGGCCTTAGTTAATCTCTGCAGGAATTCCTTCATGTGCAGAGATATCGATGTTTGACTGCAGCTTACAGTTTACTGTTTATCTACTCTTGAAGTTTTTTTTTTCTTTTTCTTTTTTTGAACCTCTGTCTCTTTTGCAAAAGTTATTTCCTTTTAAATGAACACGTACAGCATGGTATTAAATGACAGTCATTTCTCTTTATTCTCCACTTGTTTTAACTTATTATCAAGCTCTGTGTATTGATGCATCTTTCCCAATAATTTGAATAGCGATTTAGAACCGTTTTTAATACCCTCTTGTAGGGCTTTTAAGTTATTTTTTCTCCAGAGCTACTATAAAAAATTTAAACAAAATATTTACTCAAACAGTCAAACACTTAAACATTACCCTCATTAGACCTGGAAAAAACACTTTTCGCATAAGGATAATGAAATCACCTAAACAAACTGATGAAGAAAATGCTGTAAGATGAACTTTACAGAAATTACGTAATTAATTCTAAGCAATTTAATATTTCGAGGAATCACCATATCTTGCTTAGAGCAAATTTTATTTCTCTTTATTAAAAATTATACTCTCAGCGCTATTCTAACAGTTTAGATAATTTTTATGGGTTTAATTAGTACTAGTAAACCTTTCAGCATCCTTTCTTCCCAGGAGTCATTCTCGTGAGGTTCCTCTTTCACTCTAATTTTTAATTTCCTCACACACTTTATTTACAATTTCTCTTCTCACCGCAGCTTACTTTGTGGATACTTCATATACATATTTCAGAAACAACAAAACAGATTTTGCCTCTCATGTACCAAATATATGAAAAACATTAATTTCATCTCTAACTTGTAAATTACTTTCAATTAATAATTCAGCTTTATCTTATACTAATAGTTTGCTTCTTGATATCAGGAATTGTTTAAAGATAACGTGTAGAAACGAATATATCAATGCCCGTTAAATAGCATTTAGAATTTTCAATTCGATTTTATTTTCATTGAAAGTTCTTTTGTATACAAATGCATTAAGACTTTATTCGAGATTTTATAAAGTGAAACACAGGTTGCACAGAATAAATATAAAAGTAACAAAAACATTCGAATGCATCGATCGGATTTAAAAAATGAAGTTCATGATGGAAAGTAAACGCTAAAAAATGAATAGATACGTAAATAAATAAATGAAAAATAAATAAATAAATAAATAAATAAATAAATAAATAAATAAATAAATCCATTTAAAATCTTAAAACTTTACAAGCATGAAGCTTAATTATCAGTATTGTCTAATTCAAATCGAACTTTTGTAAAATTCAAAGGCAAAGAAAAAAAAAAACTCTTTTGTATCTTAATTCTATTTGTTATTTAGTTCTTATTGATGAAGATCGATTTAACCAGTGAAAAGCAATGACCAACATTGCTGCATCACAAATGCAATGGGTTCCATTATATATATATATATATATATATATATATATTATATATATTATATATATATATATATATATATATTATATATATATATATATTATAATATATACTATATATATATATATATATAAATATATAATATATATAATATATATATATATATATATATATATATATATATAATATATATATATATATATATATATATAATATATATATATATTTATATATATATATATATTATATAATATATATATATATATATATATATACGTATATATAATATATATATATATATATATAATATATATATATATTATATAATATATATATAATATTATTTACTTATTTACCATCTCCCAGTAGGGCTTTCGCCCTGTCTGTTGGACCAGCATTTTCATCTTCTGGAAACTCTTGATCCTAGAGCACTCTAGAAAAACATTTCCTGGCGCAATGGTTTCTGATGCCCAGTCCTTGAGCTATACCACTCAGTAGGATTTCACCCTTTCCAGTGGAAACTAGCATCCTGTCTTCCCATTTGCTTCAAAATTCGTTCAACCAGACTCTCCAGATGATCTTGTTTCTAGGCGCGAAAGATTCCAATGCTGGTCCAGGAGTTCTGCAAGCAAAAAAAGTATAAAGGACCGGGTTGCTAGCCCTGTCACCCTAGAACAGTGGTCGGCAAACTCATTAGTCAACAGAGCCAAATATCAACAGTACAACGATTGAAATTCCTTTTGAAGCCAAATTTTTTAATTTTTTAATTTTTAACTATATAGGAAGTATATTGTTATTAACTTAATTAGGGTACTCCTAAGCTGGCCTTTTCTAAAAGCGTCCTAATCTGATGAGGTACGCTAGCTGAGTCTACCCCTTCCAAACTCTCTCATCCACACTCGTCTTGTATGCTTATTTCGTCTATCTCCTTCGTTCATCCTCTGTATGTCCATCCAAACCATCTCAACATACCTTTCTCAATCTTCGACCACTACATCTTCTTTCACTCCACATCGCTCCCTTATAATTAAACTTAAACTGTAACTTAAACTTAAACTTGATTAAATTATAGGTGCGTTGAACAAAACTTGATATCATCATACTTAATAACGATATTATTTATTGAAAATTAAACTGTAAGGTATCAGTAAAATTAAATCATGACAATGACTGACAAACACTAATATGAACAATGGCCTTGCATCTCCTTGAAAGATTTGGGTTAGTTAGGTTTGTATGTCGTTGTTTTTAATTTTAGGCACGATTGCAGGTTCTCATCAATAAGACGACTTCTCAACTTACTCTTGATAAGGTTCATGCTTGAAAATGATTGTTCGCATGAATATGTAGACCCGAGTAAGGAAAGAACAGCAAACGCTAGTTTTTTCAGCTGATTATAAAAGTCAGGAATACTATTCCAGGTGTTCAAAATCAACATATCTTCCTTCTCCAGGTCTTTCAAAGCAGACCACTTGTGCTGTGAACTAAGTCTCACATTTGTTTTTCTCCCAATATTTCTATATCAGCACAAAGACGTTCAAATTTCAAGCTCCACAATTCTTTGTTTTTTTAAATCCAGCAATTGCATTTCAAAGTTGCTAATGTCAATATTAAAAGGAGAAAAATTTAATTCTGTTACAGTAGCATTAAGAAGTTTTTCAACAAAGGCTAGAGTCGCTTTGCTGTTTCAGAATTCCTGAAACCTGCTGAGAAAAGCTTCTCTCATATATTGAAATAGCAAATGTCAATATCAGAATTATTTTCTTGGCGATGTTTCAATAGGCTTGGAAAGTGAATCAAAGTTTCTCTTTCAAAATCTTGAGCAAAAAGAGAGAATTTGTTTTCGAATGAAATAACTTCTAACATCGAAAAAATTTTGTTTCCTTTCCTCTGTAGTTTACGATTAAGCTGATTTAGATGAGACGTAATGTCTACCTTGAAATAAAATTTTTGAATTCACTTATCATTCACTAGTTCTGGATAGTGAACACCCTTCTCAAGAAGAAATGCTTTAATTTCTGTTAAAAAGGAAGCGAAACGTTTCAAAACGTTTCTCTTGATAACCAACGTATCTTGTTATGCAGCAGAAGATCTGAATACTCACTCTCCATTTCAACAAAAAATTCTTTAAATTGGCGATGATTAAGAGCTTTAGCTATAATGGAGTTGATAATCTTAATCACCATTTCCATAACTTTGCAGATTTCTTCTGGAAATGTCGGCGCACAACGCGCTTCTTGATGAATGGTGCGATGGTAAGTAAGTTTCTCGTGATTATTTTTTTCTTTCAAAATAGCAACAAACCCGTTTCTTAAGCAGGTCATACTTTTCGCCCCGTCTGCTGAAATTGAGACAATTTTATCGAGTGGAATATGATGTTTTTCAATGCACTCAATTACAGAATTTTTTATATCCTCTCCACGTGTTTGACATTTGAGTGGCAATAATCCTAAAAGTTCTTTAGGGGTCTGTAGATGAAATAAATCGTACAAAAAAGTGAAACTTGCGCTGTATCATTTGTGTCACAAGACTCGTCAACTGCAATTGAGAAAGCTGAAACCAATTTAAGATCTTCGACTTGCTGGTTGGTTATATTCTTAAACATTTTGAGTTTTCTATCTTTCACTGTTTTAGCAGACAATGGTAACTTTAATTTTTTATAGAATATCTGTTTTGCTCTTAAAATCCTGAAATAGCTCTTTGGATGCATTAATAAAACTTTTTATGTATTTGCCGTCTGTATATGGTTTTGCCCTCTTAGCAATCTCTTCACTAACCACAAAACTTGCAATATTAACATTGTTGGAAGATTGCATCCAGTAATTAAATACAGAACTTGATTTTTCTCTACTCTTTTGAATTTCCTCAACTGCTTTCTTCCTTGCATCACCGACAGGATATTTAGTACTAAATGCCGCTTGTTTAGTATTAAAGTGTCCCTCCAAATTTGATTTCTTGTTATGCACCAATTTTTCCTTACAAATAAGACAGGTCGGGAGGCCATTTAAGTTTAGAATAAACGTAAAAGTCTCGATCCATTCAACTTTAAATTTACCGTTTTCGTCTTTCGTTTTTCTTTACTTCTTTTTGTAGCCATATCAAACGGGGCACCTAGAAAAATGTTTAATTTTATAATTGTCGTAGATAGAATAGCTTCACTTGTTATATTTACAAATTTATATTATTTATATATATTTTATATATTTTTAACATCAATGAATAATAACAATAAACTATCTTCCTTACAAAACGACAGTAATAATAAAGCCACCAACACAAAATAACTACAGTTCATAAATTGATGACAAAAATAATCACAGTTCTTAAATTGATGACAAAAATACCTGTAAGATGTACAGCTGACTGAAAAATACGGGCTAACGTTTATGCTTCAGTAGGTACTTTGTACACGCGCGCGATTTACGGACGCGACTAGTTCTAACCACTGCACCAATGAGACTGCTGACTGACTGGCTCACTCAACTCGTGCATGAAGCGCGCGCGCCTCCCCAACCGAACGGTTGGTGGGGAACCTTGGAGGGGAGACAAAGCGGTTCGAACAGAGGCAGGTGGTATTGCCAATCGCAGGGGTGCGGATTTTAACTACAATTCTAGTCTTTCCTGTGGGCACACGCTCGGAAGTAATATATTGTAGAACATGATGTAAAGATACGACTTGACGATACGCGCTGACATTTAATCTTTCTGGAAATGTTTTCTCATTAAACTGCTTCAGAGCACTCGCCTAAAGAAAAAGACACATAAACACCAACTATATAAAGTACGTAAAAATAGAAATAAGAAAACCAGTCATCACGAAGTTTCAATCGCACGTGGTATTTTGTGGAAGAGCCACACTAAATTGACCAAAGAGCCGCATGAGGCTCGCGAGCCGCGGTTTGCCGACCACTGACCTAGACTAATGTAGTATATGGTATATATATATTATACATATATTATATATATATATATATATATATATATATATAATATATATATATAATATATATATATATATATATATATATAATATATATATATATATATATATATATAATATATATATGTGCATGTGATGTGTTGTGTGTGCGTTGTGTGTGCGTGTGTGTTCTGCCTTCTTTGTTACAGTAATTATTTTCAGTTATCCTACGTATAAACAAAACTTAAACTTCTGTGTTCTGATAATTAAATTATCATAAGTACTACACATGCATGCTATTTTACAATAAACAACTTATATATATATATATATTGATGCTGTACATTGAGCCTATATATATATATATATATATAATATATATATAAATATAATATATATATATATATATATAATATATATATATATATTCAACGTTGCTGTACCTTGAGCCTTTACTTCTATCAAAGCGAATTGAGGTGAACACTTCGAAGCTGAAATGATTCTTTTAGCCGTGTTATTATTTGGTACCTTAGTGGTCTTGTTATCCTAGTATCATGTAACACAGTCACTGACTTATTTTATCTGGAGATCTTAGAGTTAGCCTTGTGCAAGATTAGTTACTGGTTGTTGCTTCTTACGCTTACCTCTCTGTATAATGAATAATGAACCACCTTGTGGTGGTTCACTAACCACGCATTCATCAAGGAAAACTTTGAATTGTCACAAAACGAGTATCGATAATGGCTTTAAGAATATGTCTACTGTACATAAAACGTGACAATATATTAAGAAACATGAAAAGACTACGAGTGTATGTGTAAAGTTTATGAAATGAGATAGTCGGGAGTAGAATGCATACAAATGTCGAATGAGAAACCCTGAAGGGAGACCTCAGAAAGGAAGAGACTAATGAGTACGTGGACAGAAACAGTGATAAAGTGTATTATGAAAATAATGTGTCATTTCGGTCAAGGTTTTATTATAATAATAATAACTAGTTTAATTTAGATTTATGCTCCTACAATACAGTACGAGAAAAGAAGAAGTAGACAAATTATATAAGAAATTATGTAAAGTTAGACAGAGTTCTAGCAGTCATGAAATAGTCTTTGTTATGGTGAACTTGAATGGTAAAGTTGAGAACGAAAGAACTGATGACGCTGCACGTTATTAGGGGCCAACAATCAAGAGCATATGGCAAAGGATTGAATAGAATTGTGCAATGAGAATTAATAAAATGGTTTGAAATTTGTTGTTTGAGCAATATCCAAGGCATATACGGACATGGAAGAGCCCCAAGTCAAAAATACTAAATTACTGTAGGTATAAGTAAAAGTTTGGGAAATGCTTTGATACAAGTCAAGACACCCTGGGGCAGCCTGCTTCAGCGATCATGTTCCTGTGTCTGCGACTGTTAAAATAAAACTGAAATGAGTTGGTTGTTAAGAGAAGCACAACGTGAAAGAAAAAATAAAAATAAAAGAACTAGATAAAATTTGTATTTTTTTGTAATGAAATATAAATTTAAATCTATGAAATACGAATTCAGAATAAACGCAGTGGTGTTTACTACAAGAAGTCATTAGAAAAGCAAAAACAAATGAAATTAAGGCATAGGTGGACGAAAATGCTATCAACCTGATGGATGAACGATGAAACTATAATCACAAAAAAATAAAAGGTAAGGTAGAGAAACAGGGGAGCATCATGATGATGACATCAGGGGGTACCATAGCATAGCATATGTGATAGAGAGTCGT
>JABUQX010131616.1:35000-42834 GCA_015478945.1 Trachelipus rathkii
TTTTCCCGGAAACACCTACATTGGACCGTCGCGATTGGGTGAATGTGCTCTTTACGGATGTGTTCAGAGTCAGTCTTCACACCTCCGATTGGCAATCCAGAGACTATCGAGGACCTATGTAATATGCCTTGCATTGCCATTTGGAGGAGGATCTCTCTCATGGTTTGAGGGGGAATGTCTTTAACGGGTCGTGCAGAGTTGCACGTTCTAGATGGCGATTCCCTAGCCGCCGCACGGTACATCGCAGACATCCTTGACCTGTTTGTCATGCTATATGCCCCCCACATCGGTGACGGATTCGCCCTAATGCATGACAACGCAAGAGCACGCAAGGCCAGTGCGCCACCGAACCTAGGTCCAAATCAGGACATTGGATTGGCCAGAATACATTCTCTACCTAAACCCAATTGAATATATGTGGGACATGTTGAAACGATAGCAGCGACAGCTGCAACCACCTCCAGAAACCCTAAAGGCGCTGCGGCAGGCGGTGCATCGCGAATTGGATCAGGTTTCCGTGGAGGCATTCGGCATCTCATTGCAGAGCATGCCATGACGGTGCCCAGCCGTCATCCTGCCAAAGGTGGCAATAACACCGATATTGTAGTAACACCATTCACACAACTAACCCTTCACCCGCGCATAACGTCCACGTGGGGAAACGCATCGCCACATTACAGGGCCCATCCGCAGCCCCAAGGGATTCCTGGACCCCTCGACAATCTTACCACTGTATAATGCGTCCCAGATGCTATGTTATTTGAAAATAAAAATTACACAGCGTTCTGTCATTTATGTAATCTGTTTTTAAATATACAGCCTAGTGGTGCTTAATTTTGACGTGTAGTATATTACATGGCCGTATTTAAAGCATGGGCCACATGGCCCGGGCCCAGGCGGCAAATTCGGAGGCGGCAAAATTTGGAGGGCGCGAATATTTTTCGTTTAACAACTTATATGTTGTATTGTAGTGAATAAATATGATGCAAAGCTATGGTATTTAAAATTTATATAGAACACTATAATATAATATAAATATATATATATATATATATATATATATATATATATAATATATAATAATATTATATATTTATATATATATTGATATTTTGGTTGAAAGCGAAAATTAGCATGCATCCATTTCGCAAAAATTACAAAAGTACAGGAAAAAAGGAATACATTGTTGGAATCCGGGCAAGGTCTGGTGGCGTACAATGTAAAAAAAAAAAAAAAAAAAATGAAAAAAAAACATATCTCAAAAACTACAATAGCTTACAGGGAAAAGGAATTACATTGTTTTGGAATCCTGGTAAAATTTAGTAGGAAAATGTAAAAAATAAATAAATAATAAATAAATAAAATAAATTGCCTATTTTTTTTTAGGGGCTCGAGCCGACGGGGAACCCAGAGGGGGACGTTTTCCATACCCGTAGGAGGCGGAGAACCCCCGCACACCCAAATACCAAAGAGCGGGGGTTTCCCGGAGACCCTCCCCGGAGGGGGGAATTAGTCATAACCCCGTAGTTCCCCGAAGGCCGAGAGGACCCGACTCCTGCCATCGGTGCGGCATACCCTTGGCGTATTCTTTAGTAAAAGAAAAAAAAGCAAAATTTAATAAAATCTATTAGATCCAACGAGTAACCAATAAAAAGGTCTCTAAATAGGCTCCTCCTAATCATATTACTATAATTATAACAATAAATTTTTTATTTTTTTATTTTTTAACATTTTCCTATCTAAAATTTTACCAGATTCCAAAAATGTATTCCTTTTCGCGTAGCTATTTTATTTTGAGATATATTTTTTTTTTCTTTTTTTTTTTTTTTTTTTACATTTCCGCCCTAAAATTGGCCAGCATTTCCAGCAATGTATTCCTTTCCTTTTCCCTGTGTTAGTTTTTGAGATATGGATTGATGATAGTTTTCGCTCTCTAAACCAATTATCACCATATATATATATGATATATATATATAATATATATATAAATATATATATATATATATACTATATATATAGTATATATATATATATATATAATATATAGAATATATAAATATATATATATACTTAATTCCTATTCTATCTTTTTCATTCACCATTGGTTTCCAAGTACCAATTTTTGCATGTTAAAAAAAGAAAAAATTAAAGATTTTCCTTATTTGACATTAATTTGGCCTTCTCATTTTATCTCAACTAGCAACCCTGATTGATATCTTTCATTCATTTTTGCCAGATATTTAATGTGGTTTTGATTTGTGAGTCTGTGACTTAATATAGTTTTTTTATTGCTAGGCCTGAACCCCCTACGTGCTCTGGGCTGATACATACAGTAAGTGCATCGTTCTGATGAATTATTCAGAATTAAAGTTTAAATAATGAGTTTTCAGAAGTAGAACATTATTATTGTTTTAAACAAGTAGGTGGCCTTAGCAGTTTTTGATATTAATGGATGGTCGAAACGGTTGAGCGGCGCAAAATACCGTAAAATAGCAGAAGAGAAAAGAGAAAGGAAAATGAAGTTTTATCAAAATACCAAGCGTAGACTCATTTTATCACAAGACAAATGAATCTGTCGTGAGTGCGGATGAATCTGAAGTAATTTCAAAAGTCACTGATGATAACGATAACACGGTAATCGTGAAACAAATGCATCGACTTCTTACGTTACGGTCGAGAATAGTACCAGGTAGACAAAGCACAAGACAAAGAAATCTTTACCCAAGCGATGATCCATTTATTGGAAGGTTAGTGAAGCCACGCAAGACTACTTTGCAAATGGGATTAATCAAATTTCAGACATAGATTTTTTTAATTCAAAGAGAATTTAATCCAGAAAAAAGTAGATTCTTAACAAATCCTTGTTGAACGAAAACTTTGAATGGAGATGTTGTGAAACGTGACTATTTAGTGTACTCTAACAGTCAAGAATCCGTCTTTTGTGGTCCGTGTAAACTTTTTGGAGGCGGTGATGTATCTCAAGTTTGTAACAGAAGGATTAACGATTGGAAGCATGCAATACAAGATTGACTGAATATGAAAATTCCGTTCGCCATCCATCGTGATTGTATGTTGATGCTGAAGAGACTAAGTAATTCATTATGTAGAGTTGACAAGAAGCTGCCTCCTCCAATTAGAAGAAGAAAGTAAAATATGGGAGAAATGTACTACAAAGAGTTATTGCTGTTATTAAGAAACTTTCTTCGCGTGAGTTTCCATTCCGAGGCGATGATGAAATAGCTGGCTCTGTTCGAAATGGAAATTTTATGATGTGTCTGGAACTTATTGCAGAATTTGAACCTTTTTTTTTTACAAAATAACCTATCTCAATGTCAAAATTCTGGCAGAGGAAGAACTTCTTATTTATTTATTTATTTATTTATTTATTCTCTTACGAAGAACTTATTTAAATTATGGCTAGAAAGGTAATCAGTGAAATAGTGAAAGAAATTCAGGAAAAAGTATTTTTCTTATTGTTGATTCCACTCCAGACATTACTCATTAGGATCAGCTGAGTTTATCATCAGATATGTTAGCAAAGAAGGTACGCCAAAAGATCACTTTTAAGATTTATATAAAAACTTGGTCATACAGTTAAAGAACTAGCGGAAAACAGTGATGAGTATTTTTCTCAAAGCAAATGAATTAGACATAAGCAGTTTCGGGGGTCAAACGAATGATAATGCTGCTAATATGTCAGGAACTATATTCTGCCTGCAAACAAGAATTAAAGAGGTCAACCATCTAGCAAATTTCATACTATGTTCAGCTCATTCCCTTAATTTAGTGGAATCTAGCGCTGTCACATGTTGTAAACAGGCGGTTTCTTTTTTTGCTTTGCTTCAGAATCTTAATAATTTTTTCTCGGGTTCTACGCATAGTTGGGGTACTTAGAATCTTTCTTCAAAGAATATACTGTCAAAACACTATGTGGGTCAAGGTGGTCAGCTCGAGTAGAAGCTTGTAAAAGTCTAAACAAAGGTTTGGAAGCTATTGTTAAGGCTTTAAACTCTATATCTGAAGATAAAAATGAGAGACCAGTCATTCAGCAAGAGGCAAAGGGAATTTTGAAAAAATTGAGTTCCTTTGAAATACTCTTTATGTCTGTAATAGGGGAACCAATACTTGAAAGATTTGATTCTGTAAATAAAAAATTGCAATCTGAAGATATGGATGTGGCCACCGTTATTAATTTGTATAACTCTCTGTGTAACTTAGTTAATGAAATTAGAAGTTCATTAGAAACCTACGAAAATTGTGCCAAAGAAAAATTGAAAATCTTTACACAAAAAGACATCAAGAATGTATCTAAACTAAGATCTGAGAAAGAAGAAAATTATCAAATATGCATTCTTCAAGCAAGCTTCAATACTATACTAGATAAGCTGTCAACAGAATTAAATAGGCGAAGTTTTGCATACAGCGAATTTTCAGAAAAGTTTTTTTTCTTATCAAATCTTACCGAAACCGACCCAGACGACATTCAAAAATTCACCTAAATTATTACAAAAAATCTATTGATCCGACAGAAAATTTTTGAGCAGAATACATTCATTAAAATGTTTGCTTTTAGAAGAAGGAATGGCAGTCCAACCTTGTCCCAATTAAACAAATATTTATATAACAAAAAGCCTCAGAATATATCCAAATCTGAATTATGCTTAAAATTATTTTGTATGTACTCCTGCCCGACAAACTGTTAGCTGAAAAGATCGATTCTCCACACTTAGGAAGATTAAAGATATTTACGTTTCGTCCTAGCCAAACAGCGTTTAGTTCATCTTTGCTGTACTTGCTATTGAAAATATTGTCACCATAAAATGAGATTACGAAGATATTATACAAATTTGCCTAACGAAAAGCAAGACGAAAACCTGCTACATGAATCATTAATTTGACATGTAGATGCAATAATGATTTACTAATAATATATATATAAATATAACTATATAAATAATATATATATATATATATATATATATATATATATATATATATATATATATATATATATATATATATATATATATTATATAATATATATATATATAATATTATATATATATATATATATTATATATATATATGGTCAGGCGTTTAAGTATAGCCTCATAGTATTCTTAAAAACTATTAATCTACAGTAAAACGGAATACATTGGGGGAATGCTGGTCCAATTCTAGTACGGAAATGAAAAAAAAAAACAAAAAAAAAAAAAAAAAAATATTACATCTCAAAAAACTACAATAGCATACAGCGAAAAGGAATACATTTTTGAATCCTTGTAAAAATTTCACATAGGAAATGTAAAAAAATAAAAAAATAAAAAAAATTATTGTTAATAATTATCAAATATGATTAAAAGCCTATTTTAGATGGTAAAAGGCGATTAGAGACCTTTACTTGGTTTCTCGTTAAAATTAAATAGACTGTCTCTATAATTTGCTTTTTAATAACTAAAGAATCCCAAGGGTATACCCCCCCGATGGCAGGAGTCGGGGTCTCTCGGCCTTCCGGGAACTACGCGTAGGACTAATTCCCCCCCTCCGGGGAGGCGTCTCACGGAACCCCCGCTTCTTTGTATTTGGGTCGCGGTCCTCCGCCCCTCCCTACGGGTATGGAAAACGTCCCCCCCTGTGTTCCCGTCAGCTTCGACCCAGTGTGCCGTATAAAAGCATTTCCCATGTGAAATTTACCAGGATTCCAAAATGTATCCTTTTCGCTGTAGCTATTGTAGTTTGAGATATAATTTTTTTTTTTTTTTTTTTTTTTTCATTTTCCCGTACTCAAACTTTTGACCAGCATTCCACAATGTATTCGTTTTTACTGTAGCTATTAAATATGTTATTTAAGATATTACATATATATAATATGTATACGGTTATATTAAGACTAAACGCTATTAGTACCTTAAATATATATATATATATCATATTATATTATAATATATATTATATATATTATATAATATATATATATATATTATATATAATATATATTAATTAATATATATATTAATATTAATATATTAATTATAGATTAATATTAATATATATAAATTAATATTATATATATATTATATATAACTATATTAATTAAATAATATTATATTATATTAATATATAATATATATATATTATAAATTATATATATATATATATTTAATATATATTAATATAATTTTATATACTATTAATATATAATAATTAATATATTAATATATATATTATTATATAATATATATATTATATATATTAGGTGGGCGTATATATATATTATAATATTATATTTATTTCGGTACCCTAATGGGCTTCTAGATGTTTAATAAGTTCATATAATATATGTACTATTAGGTAGCTGATATATATAATAATTAATATTATATATATATTATTATAATATATTATTATTATAAATATTAATAGATATTATTAATATATATATATTAATTATATATTAATAATATATATATATATAATATTAAATATATTAATATTATATATAATTATTATAATAATATTATTTTTATATTATTAATTAATTATTAATTATAATATATATATAATATTTATATATTAATAATTTATTTATCATAATTATATCAATAATATTTACATATAATATATATGATATATCTAACTAACTTTCATCATTCTAAATAATTGGATTATTTTAGGTAATGTAAGAATATATAAAAGAAATTATAATAAATATTTTCATTACGTAGAATAATGATATAAAAAAAAATAAATATTAAAATATAAAATATAATAAATAATTAATATAGTCAAAGTTAATAAAATGCACAAATATAAGTAACTGATAATAAATGTAACTATAGAAAATTTCAAGTAACAAGTAGGTTCAAGTATCAAGTTACAGTAATCACAGACACTGGTTTTATAAAACTGCAAGTACAAGTTTAACGATAAGTACATAAGTACTCAAAAAATTAATACGGTAATACTACCACTGTCCTAACCGGTTTAACACAACATATCCAGGCTCTTGCCAGATAATCAGGTATTATATTATGTATAGGACTATATCCATATTATATATATTATATTTATTAAAGTTATAATACTGAGTACCATTGTGATATACTATTTAGTATATGTGTAGATATCTATATACTATCTTAATACTATAATTATCTTACTATATATTGTAAAATTTATATAATATATTATTAGATAAATTATTTTTAGCCTGGGGTAAATTCTCAACGATTGTAAATATTTTATACACCTTATATAACTTTTGAGTATTTTTGATTTTGAGTTAGATATATATGAAATTTAATATATAGTAATATATATATGAGTGTTAGTGTTTATATTTAGGACGCAGAGATACCTTTTATAAGTGGCCAGCGTCTGGATTAGCCGTCATATGCTATTCTTAACATTAATGTCTACAGCTAAAAGACCAAGCAATGATCGATTGGTGGAATGACTGGTTCCAATGCTGGGTTTCCATGAAAAATGTTAAAAAAAAATATAAATAAATAAAAAAGAATAAAATATTAAATTATGATTGCAAATGTCAGATGCTAAGCACCAAACTACATAAGCTACGCGAAAAGAATACATTTTGGAATCCTCGTAAAATTCCACATAAGGAAAATGTAAAAACAAAAAAATTTTTTTTGTTTATCTGGCACACTAGGAGGCTCGAGCCGACGGTGAACATAGGGGGGGACGTTTTCCAACCCCGTAGGGGAGGCGGAGGAACCACCGCTACACCCAAATAACCAAAGAGCGGGGGTTCGGAGACCCTCCCCTGGAGGGGGGAAATAAGTCCTACCCCTAGTTCCCCGGAAGGTCCCGAGGA
>JABUQX010131617.1:0-13987 GCA_015478945.1 Trachelipus rathkii
ATAATTTTTCTTCACATACTCAATAAAACAATCATAAAAAATGAGCAAACCTCACTGTAAGGTATGTTTAACTTATATAGTTAGTAGGTGATATTAATATTCTTAATATAACTATATATATATATATATAATTTATATTATGTTCTCTATTATACACTATCCTAATTTAATAAATAAGTTCTTTATATGAATATATATATATATATATAGCTATATGCAGTTATATATATATATTATTTCATGATGATAAGTCTATATAGTATGATATCAGTATATATAAGTAATATGAGTATATCATAATTATAATTTATAGGTTATTATGTATATAGTGTAATATAGGAGTATATAACTAGTATACGTAATGTATAATGATTAGTGATATATAGTATAATATATATTATATTTAATATTTACTAATCCTATATACTTAATATATACTTAATATATATATATTTACACATCAGGTCGTATATATAGTCCTGATTTCTATATATATATAATATTAATATATATATTTATTCAGTATTTAGACCACACACAACCCACACACATACACACACCACCACCATATATATCATATTATATCTTATATCATTATTAGTATATAGGCGCTAATAACGGAAACTCTCACAATTAAAGATCTAATACAAGGCATGCTCTATATATATATAATACTTTATATATTTATTATATATATATAGTAAAGAAGAGCGATAAAACTGGAAGTACTTCACAATTCACTTATATATATAGTTTATATTATATATATATTATAATTTTCTATTTTTTATAGCCTCCATATCCAATATCAGATTTTCCGAACGAACATAACAAGAATAACCAACTTCCTCTGTTTTTCATATCCCTCTACGAGAGTGTGAGACATTTATAACGCGTATCTCTAATAAAACAGAAAAAATTGACATCACTTCAAACTTTAGGGTCGTTACGTCAATATTGAGAACTGGAAAGGGAGAGAACTAATGGTTCAAATTATGGAAGAAATCAGATCTGGACCAAGGGTTAGATGTAGACGAAAATGTGTGCTATAGTGAACTGATTCTAAAACATTGCGCTTTTTTTCCCTGTTGTTTTACAAGCAATTAAAATTCTCCTAACGCTTCCACCAACGACTTGCACAATTGGAAGATCATTCAGCATTTTAAGAAGAGTTAAAACTTAGCTAAGGTCAACCATTTCTGAAAGAATCGATGAAGATAGATTATGTTTGCTCACAGAACTTGGTAGCGAGCTAAAGGAGATAATCAAGATTTTGGGAAAAAAACTAATTAAGATGATGTTATACACAGCACACTTTGGATAAAGGAAACGAAGAAGTAAATTAACTTTTTATTCCCAAAATAAACATAATAATTAAACTGAAATAATAAAACATAAATTAGTGAACAAAAACGTGCGCTTGTTCCATCAAATTCAAATATTTTTCTACGTCAAACTAACTTGTTAAATAGATCATATCTTATTACTTATGTGATTAAGGTAACTAAAAATCATGGTCATATACTGACTTACACTGTCTTTTCCCAAATTTCACATTTCTGTACTAGACATAGTGGAATTAACCAATTCAATATCACATTACTTATTTCAAATATAGAATTTGGATTCCACAATATGCAGAGAAACACGTGCCTCGTTGAGCGCTGGCCAGAGCTGCTTATCCAGCCAGGTGTTCGTAGAGTGGTTCTAGTCACTAGGACTAGGCAAGAAATAAGAGCTCCTCAAATAGCTCTAAGAGGTGTATGTATACAGGGAGTTTTGCAAATACACATACTCAAAGGTAAAAGGACCGGTTCGATTATATAGTGCAATAGTTATATCTTCATGCCTCATTATGATCTGAGTCCTACTTATATATGGAACTAATGCGGATTAATGAAGCAAAGGTCTTTCATAATGTATTAGGTACAGTATATCGGAATAATCATTTAGTATAATATTATAATATTAATTTAATATATTAATATCAGTAGTCATTATAAATAGTACTATAGATATAGAAGTTCAAACATCAATAAGAACACAATGAATATATATATAGTATATATATATAGATGTAATACTGCATCAGTATATATATATATATAATATATTAAATAGAATTAATATATGCTATTTACCGTGTTGGTGTATTCGAAATTAAAAAAATAATCATGGCCCCACCCCTTAGATTATCATCCTGCCTAGAGCGGCCCATAGTATATTAATATAAATAATAACTATATATTAATAGCGTATATATATATACTATATATAGTAGTTATTATATATTATAGTTAATATATGAATGTATTATGCTAAATAACATAGTTTATATGAATATATAGTATAGTATATATAATATATATTATATATTATGTCGAGCTAAAATGGATATATACTACTATTGGTATTGTTGAGATGATAATAAAGATGCGATGACATATTATCTGGCAATATGCGTTTTATATAACAACAACAGCAAATAACTAAAGATCTCAAGATGAGGATCGATGATTCTAAATGTATATCCATATATAAAACATTTAATCAATCATTCAAAAATAGTTTCCTATTAACAAGTAATTCGCTCAGTATAGTTATATATAAACTATTCACATCTATATACTATTATTCAAAGACGTTTCAGAAAACACTGGAAGTAAAAAACATGACTCACATCCGGTTCTAATTCAGGTTATGCTATTCACTCACTGTGATACTATCATAAAAAATATTCTCTATACTGTATATATATCAAATTTATCGCTTCCTGAATGATTACACAGACTTATACTTAATGTATCATCAAAACGTCCTGAAAGTATTTATTGATCTTACAAAAATTAGCCTCTAATCCAATATGAGATAATGGATTGTTCCACAACCTGGTTTCCTTATAGCTATTTTCTAATAGAAGATAGATACTTAAAATTTCCAGCATTATGGAATCGAGATTTGATTTTATCACAATTTCTATGGGTCTAATCCACATAATAATTGAGCCATACATTAAAAGTTAATGTTGATTTTTTTCACAGAAGGGTAATTTGAGTTATTTTTCTTGAAAAATAGTAAAAATTGGGTATGGGTATTACTGTTTGTCCACTAGAAGAATTAGCCTTAATTCAACCCTGCGTTAATTCGTTTGAAATATTATATCCCTGATATTTCGTACGAATTGAAATGAAATATTAAACAAATCAGAGGGTTGATAGTATGCACATGATTGCAGCATGGAGAAAATCTTGCGTCTGGTCCTTATGCACTCCCTTGTAGATTATAAATGTGTATCTTGAAATTATTTGGAAGGTATAAAATATAAATCCCAGGGGAATTTTCTTAACTAGAATATTTTCATTGTTAAGTAGTTAAAAATTTATATAAGTCAGTTATAGAGTAAGTATCTCAGACTAGAGGTACTTTCAGAACAGGTTATAATATTTAGAAAATGGGGTAACAAGTAGTGTGATATAGGGTCTGAAGTGGTGTGGGCTATATAGCAAAAGAACATTCCGTCACTCAGGAATGATCTTATTATATGTCGGAGATTAGACTACAGACCGGTGAGTGGTGCGCAGAACCTGAGAGCCGGGATAAGGACACGATTATATTATCACTAGAATACAGTAATGTACAGGTGACTATGAAATATATATAGAGATAATTGAAGATAACTGATATATGGACTCTATAATATTTGCACCGAGCTAAAAAAATATTCTCTCATCTCTTTGCACTCTTATATCTTCTTCTCATCTCTATATATAGAGATATCCTTCATAGGATAGGCCGGACAGAGTGAGTAGCTACCACACCACACTATAACCTAATGCATATGCAGCTACAAGCTGCTGGAAGAGGATATCGTAATCGATAAAAATCAGGCCCATATTGGAGGTCTGTGAATGGAGAGTTATTGGACGGAGAGATGTGTTTTTGTGACACTTTATCCACACTGGAAAGAAGAGGGGAGTTTAGAGTTTGACTATTTCGAGCAGTATAATCTTTGATATATAGTGGGCATTTACATTGGGTTTTTTGGTAATTGATTCGCGAGTGCAGAGGAATTCGACCCGCAGTTCCATTGAGAAAAATCAATGATTTGAGGTAAATGAGTTCCGTTTCGTGTTATATTGCCTGTCGACTGGTTTCTTATTCATCTCTCTCGCCCTCACCACTGGTTAATCGCTAACTCGTTGTAGGGAACAGAAACCTGGCCAAGGGAGAGAATAATATGAGTTAAAGATATTGGTGGAAGGTTCAACTAATCTCAATATATGTGTTCGGATCAATATCGCTTATTGATGAAACGTGAGATGATTATATTGAGCTGTATTGAGTAGAAGTAAGTTAAATTTGATTAGAGACTTTGCAGATGAAGGTGAATGGATTTTTTAAGTATGAGCAGGATTTTCACGTCTATGTAGTCAAGTTTACGTGGTTATGGCACGAAAATGGTATATACACATTATATGTATTAAAATTTGCGCAAGAGAGAGTATATGAAAAGTCTTACAAAGAGGGACTCTTTGACCAGTATAATAAATACATTAGCGATCCATAACTGAACAGTATCTGAGGGCAAAAGAATTAAATATTTATTCTTACACTCTCTAGTAGAACAAGAATGTTGTATCCTATATATTTAAGTTTCATTATAAATTGCAGGGAGTCACCTTGTGTTAAAGGAGTATATATGTGCATTCAGCTCAGAGAATAATGAGTGTTGAAGATATTATAATCAAGGATCTTTAATAGAGAACTAGAGTGACAGTAAATCTCCTCTCATAAAGGGTGAGCGAATGGTTGAGAGATCTCTCCAATATAATACTTGAGGAGTGGGGAACTGCTTAAAAAGTCCAGCTAAAAGTCAGTGCTTAATAATTTCACTATTTCAGAGCCAAAGAATATCAAGCAGAGAGTCGATGCCGGTGATACGAGATGATTCGTTGCAGTGCCTGCATGAAATCTAGTATAATTCACCAATTTTTAACGAGTGCAAGATCTGGAGACATAATGGGAACCTAGATTTTATGAAAATAAATATATTCCAGCATCCTTACACTAATACAATTGGTTAACCATTTAATCTCCGGTTTCATTTCGACGATCTATGTGAGAGGGCTACGACGATTCGTGCTCGATATTAATTTTTCCAACCTGTTGAATAGAGTTAGCGATTAACATGTCTGATAAGGTTCCATGTAAACATAAGTCATCTTTCATGTGCAGATGATTTATTTCGTTGAGTTACTAAGTTCTGGGAAAAAATTAGTTGTAAGCCAAGCCCAAGGAGAAATAGCTCACATTCTCCCAAGGTGGCAATGCTATGTTGCTGTGAATATTAAGAGAGGATTTGGTCTTTTAAGACAATTGTCCTATTTGTGGCAATGAGTTAAGTTGTTTAAAGAGTGGTATTTTATTATGTAGGGCAGGACAAGGCTGAGACGTGATCTATACGAGGAGGGCACTCAGAATTCTCGTGGTAAGGATAAAGTCGTGCAACAGAGGATTTTGGTTGTGTTCGATAACGGTTTTTGGGGTGGGGATTTTCAGTGGTATTTCGATGAGGGCAGGATCTAATATTTTGGTCGGGCTCTGAGCCCATTTTCACACAGCCCCCCTTTAAAAGTAAAGCGATATGAAGTTGTGATATTATTAAAAGGCGATTTTTCATCAATAAATATAAACTGAACATAACTGTCGTTGATGGTGTTTTCTCCATACAGGTTTTCTAAATTTTCGTAGTGTTTTTCTGATAGTTCTATTTATTCCCTCTTTCCAATGTTTTTTTCCAATTTTCAAATCCCATTGTTTTTGACATAATTTTTTAGCTTCAACTCCCCAGAATTTTTTTCGAAAAATGACTTCAACTGGAAATAATTCATAGAATGGGTATATTTATCTAAACAACATAGTCAACGTAAGTATTTTTTTTTTATTTTTGACAGTATTGATTTCAGCAATGTCCAAATTTAAAACCCACCTTTTTTTGTTTTTTAAATGAAAAATTGCCGATAAATTTTTTCTGTTCGTTCGAAGTGATGAATTTATTCCGTGGTATATGTAGTCTGGGGAGATGCACATTTTTAACTTTTAGATAATATCTTTGTTTAAGCATTATGTTTTGGATTTGTTTTCTTAGAACAATAAATTTTTCAAAGAAAAATTTCTTGAAATTTTATAAAAAAACTTTTCTTTTGAGTATGACAAACAAATCTATCAAAGTAAAAAAAATATCTCTTACCCGACTATATAAGTTCTAAAATTTTGATGTTGATCGGATGAGTAGAAAAAAATATATTCATATTCTATATTTCAAAAATTCAAGACGTTTTTGTAAAAGGAGAAATATTGAGATTATTTTTTTTCGACTTGACGATCAACATCAAAATTTATCAGGGTTTGTTATAGTTTTAGGATTGAGATATATCTTTTTTACCTAGATAATTTTTTTTGTATATACAAAAGAAATTTTTTTATATCTCCCCCAACTACATATGCCCTGAAAATTTCATCCACTTCTCCCGAACAGAAAAAGCATCGAACTTTTTCATCTTTAAAAATCAAAAAAAGGGAGTTTTGAAATTGGATATTGCGGAGCAAAAAACTTAAAAAATAAAAAAATTACTTCGTGACTTTTGTAGGTAATGGACCCATCTATGCATATTTCAAGTTTGAAGTCATTTCGAAAAAAGATTCTAGGAATTGAAGCTAAAAATGCAAAAAAAATTGGTTTTGAAAAATTGAAAATACTGAAAGAATGACTATAGACAGAAAAACACTCGAAATCGACGTTTTAGAGGTCAAAAAGCTTCAAAGCTTCCGTTTGGTGTTTATATGATCAAAATCGGATGATAATTACGAATTTTATATCCATTTTTAAGGGGGTGTGAAAATTGAGATCAGCCCGACCCAACTTTTAGATCCAACCCTGAATGCGAAGTAAGTTGAGTTCAACCAAGCACATGTTATTGTGTTGATTTAGTTGGCCGCTGGACGAGCAACTAAAATGCCGATATTTAGGAATGGAAGTGATATCAGCATCTGTCAAGCCAGAAGATTCAGAAATGGTTGGAGAATATGGGACTGTTTCCTTGGATACAGTGTAGGAAGGAGTCACCGGAAAAGTGTCACTTTTTGTAAGGAAGTTGGAGCTGCATTATTGGGATCCAATATGAGATCCGTTGAGTTACGAAAGTCTAACGATGAAGACTTTGTCAGTGAGGCATCAGGTGGTCATCAGGTGGTCATCAGGTGTGTGATTTTGGAGGAGTTGACAGTTTGAGTTAAAATTGGGGACCTCTGTGTCACTTTTTATGCCGCCAACAAATTCAGAACGTTTGGAATGCTTGAAGTGTTTGCATTGAACGGTTTTCCGTTCATCTCTCTCGGATGCGCAAGAAGCGTTGGAAAGAGAGCGAGAGTGTGTTATCACAACTGGATTTTTGTCAACTATATTCCTTTTATCCGTCAAGACATATAATCCTTTAAGGACTGCTAGGGTAGGAAAGTCGGAAGAGAATTATAGGAGGATTCGGAAGAGCTGAAATAATCCTGCAAGGTATCAAAAGGTGGTTGGTGGGTTGTTCGAAAGCTGTGATTGTTTGGGTACAATAAATTGATGTCATTGCTTTTGCTAAAGGATTAATATGCGTATGGAGAGCTCTCTTCTGAGTTGCATTTTTTACATCTGTAACTGTGTGACTATCGTAAGGAACGCTCGGTTGGTGATATTTAATTCCTTTCTGACTAGAGAGAGAGAGAGAGAGAGAGAGAGAGAGAGAGAGAGAGAGAGAGAGAGAGAGAGAGAGAGAGAGAGAGAGAGAGAGAGAGAGAGAGAGAGACTCCTGATCCTCTGAATCTTAGGTATTTCAGTGAATCTATTGCAATGATACTAAAGATTTGATTTCTAACTTTCCCTCTCTCTCTAGTCTAGTTCTATTTTTTAATCTATGGTTTTCTTCCCTGATTTTATTTTTGATTGATCTATAGGTGATATTGTAGACGGCAGCATTATTACTATTAATTCAATATATATTGTGGTTTCAATATAGCAATGATCTATTCAAACTTTTTAACTTTTTTTTCATCCAATTATTCATTTCATTTGATAGAAGACACCCTCAAAGGTATATATTTAATGCTAAGAAGAAGAACTTGAGCTAATTGAATTCTGATTTTTCTGTTTTCTGCAGTTGGGAAAATCAAAATATGCTTGTGTTTATTTCTACAAAAAATCGAATTACCTTATTATTTTGTTAAACATACTCTCCCACATAAGTATTATATTATATTCAAAAACGCAAAAATCAAACTATAATAATCATTCCTTAAAATTCTTGGCATTTATTTTCTCGTGATTTTCCTCCGAAAAGTCATATCTAGGACTTTGGGTTGTCTGAGGAGTCTTCAAAATTTATTTTTAAGGGTCCATGCATTTTTTAATCACAAGGGCGTTGTTTCCCCGATATAAAATATGCAAAGAAGCATATTTGTTTTTTCCTTTTCCTCAAACAATGATGTCCTTGAAAATGTGAAATATATAGGTTTTTGAGTTTAGAACTCTTCTGATCTTAATAACTCTCTCCAAACTCTTTCAACCCATCAAACTGTTGCATACCTTTCCTTATACTATTGTTATTATAAATTGAACTACTATTCTAAAATCTCTTATTATATACCTATTCTTTTGAAGAGAGTTTGTACGACCCGTATATTTTTCCACATTCATTTCTCTGTCAAATTTTCTGAGCTAAGACTTAACCACTATGTTCATTGTTATATGTATTCCATTCGTAAATTAACTTTGAACACTCTCTTTATTCTACTTTCCCGATTTCCCACCCGTGGTCAATAATCTAAATTTGAATTGGATTTCCCCACTCTGGTGGAAACACTACAGACATCAAAATGATCAAATAGCTTTTATAAAGATGGCCCTATATAACTATATAATAGGAAAATAACCTACAACCTCGCAAAAAATTAATAAAAACTAAGCATTTAAAAATAGAAGAAATGAAATAGCAACGCAATTATAGACGCTCAAAATTACTAGCATATATATATATATATATATATATATATATATATTATATATATTATATATATATATTATATAGTATATATATTATATTATTATATATATATATATTTATATTATATTATATATACCATTTCAAAATGGTTCCTAAGTGGGTTTTGGAACCCTTACCCTTGGATGGTAACTTCCAGAGTGTTACTCGAGACGCACGATTGGGCTAAAGGAACCATCATTTTACCTCTAAAAGCTTAGGCTTCCCAAGAGGAGCGAAGGCGTTCCTTGGACACCTAACCTCCGACGGACCTCCCCCGCCAACACTCGGGTCAGGGGCAACACTGGGGTAAATTTTTACCGGACATTATTAAGATATCCAAAGATCTTTGTCAATAAACGCATACAATTATTTGTACATTTTCAAAAATGGTCCTAAGTGGGTTTGAAACCCTTACCCTTGGATGGTACTCCAGAGTGTTTACTGGACGCACGATTGGCTAAAAGGAACCCATCATTTTACCTCTAAAGCTTAGCTTCCCAAGATGGAGCGAAAGGCGTGTCCTTGGACACCTAAGCCTCCGACGTTTGGCCTCCCCGCACACTCGGGTCAGGGGCACACTGGTAAATTTTTTAACCGTTTATTAGGTATCCAAAGATATTTGTGCAATAAACGCAACAATTATTTGGATATTTCAAATGTCCCTAAGTGGGTTTGACCTTACCTTGAGATGGTACTCCAGAGGTTTACGTCGAGACCACGATTGGCTAAGCGCTTTTCAGAGGTAAAATGATGGGTTTCCTTTTGGCCAATCGTGGTCTCGAGGTACTCTGGAGTACCATCTCAAGGGTAAGGTTTCAAACCCACTTAGGACCAATTTAAATATACAAATATTGTTGCGTTTATTGCACAATATCTTTGGATATCTAATAATGTCCGGTTAAAAATTACCCAGTGTTGCCCCTGACCCCGAGTGTTGGCGGGGAGGCCCGTCGGAGGGTAGGTGTCCAAGACACGCCTTCGCTCCTCTTGGGAAGCTAAAGCTTTCAGAGGTAAAATGATGGGTTTCCTTTTAGCAAATCGTGGTTCGAGAGGTAACACTCTTGGAGTACAATCTCAAGGGTAAGGGTTTTTAAAACCCACTAGGAACGCATTTGAAATGTACAAATAATTTTGCGGTTTATGGCACAAATATCTTTGGATATCTAATAATGTCCGGTTAAAATTACCCCAGTGTTGCCCTGACCCGAGTGTTGGCGGGAAGGCCCGTCGGAGGTTAGGTGTCCAAGACACGCCCTTCCTCCTCTTGGGAAGCTAAGCTTTCAGAGGTAAAATGATGGGTTCCTTTTACCTAATCGTGGTCTCGAGGTACACTCTGGAGTACCCTCTCAAGGTAAGGGTTAAACCCACTTAGGACCATTTGAGATGGTACAAATAATTGTTGCGTTTTATTGCACAAATATCTTTGGATATATATATAATAATATATGATATATATATATATAATATAATTAAATATTAAATTATTATAATTATTTATTAATATATATATTATATATATATTAATATATATATATATATATTATATATATATATATTACACAGTTAACCAAATCACGGGCCGAGCCCTTTTCCAGGAGGGGGAGGAAAATAAAAACATGGAAAAACCCACTCCAGCCCAAGCTTAACGCGAAATTTCTCATGTGAGCTTTAAAAGAGAGGAAGATTAAAATATAGTTAAAAAACAGAAGATGGCAAGGAGTTCCAACAGAACAAAAGTAGCAGGAAAGAAAAAGGTACACAGTGAAGAACAAGTCTGGGGTTTTCAATACTCACGCAAAACTCATTTGAGAGCAAAGGAACCCCTCTATGCGAGGGCGACGCAATGGAGTGGAATGCGAGCGGCAACTCCCCTGAGCATCTACGGTTGTAGTACCCCTTAATGGAAAAGAGTATGCGCCAACGTCACGTCACAGAGAGATAAAGTACAGAGAGTTAGAAAGTAGGGAACAGTTTATTAGTCTCTTAGCTTTAGACTAAACGCCACCAACTCATAGAAGGGTGGAAGCCGGAGCGGGCCCCCCAAATGTGAGAAACGGTACTCCATTCAAGGGCTGATTAGACCCTTATATAACTGGAGTAGCTGTGCAGAGGAAAAAAATTCTTGCAACATGAACAGAACTGCCCAGTTTCTTTGAGGCCACCTTATAGCAACCGTTGTTAAACAGTTTAGAAGACAATTTATTGTTTATGTTAAGACCAAAGAAGTTTATGTTATGTCAACATCCACGAGAGAAGCGTCGAAAGAAATAGGAAAGTTGGGGGTGCTTTTGAGTGGGGATATAGAGAAGTTGAGTTTTTAAAGGGTTGAATTTTACAAGGTTGTGGTGACCCCACCGGAAAATCCCATCCAGATCGACAAGAATAAAGATGTAGACCGAGAGGCAACTCTAGAACAAAGAGGGAGCAGATTTGAAGTAAGTAGAAGAGGTAGAAGTTGAGTCATCGGCATAGAGTGAACAAAGTTAGAGGTACAGCTGAGGAGAAAGTTGATGAAAAGTAGGGATAAAAGTTGGAGATAGAACTGAAACCTGCGAGGCTCACAATTAACAGAAAAGGAGGAGAGGTCGCTCCATTCAACAAGTGCTGATAATGGAGCGATCTGAGGGAAAACTAAACAAGAGTAAGCAAAGAGAGGATAAAAGCCAAAGGAGGGGGAGCTTAGAGAGCAAGTGATGATGCTTAATACCCGGTCAAATCCTTTGGATATGTCAAGCACCCACGCAAGTCTTCCCTTAGTTCTGAGGGCGGAAAACGAAAAATTAGTTAGATAGGAAAGTAAGTCAGCAGTTGACCTCGAACGACGAAAGCCTTACTGATGATCTGAAAGAGGGAATGAGACTCCAGATGATCCGGAAATGAAAGTTAAGAAGAGTTTTAAAAGATATTAGATAGAATACAAGTGAAAGCTATAGGGCGATAGTTTTTGAAGGATTAGAGCGGCTCCTTTTTTCGGGATCATTGGACATAATGCGCGCTTCGCAAGCACTGAGGAAGTTAGTATTAAGACATAGAGAGTAGAGTTGAACGAGGCAGGCGTCAGCTCAGAAGCAACTCCTCAAAACAGACTGGGAGGAAATCATCGGCCACTAGCCTTCTGTGAACGTTCATAGATCTCAGTATCCCACGCACACGAAGCATGTGCAATCACAGTAAAGACATGGGAAACTGAGAGGAGAGGAAGTAGAAGGAGGGATGGCCAGAAATCGTCCAAATTTCTCTAGATGAAAAAAGGAAGGCAGAGTGATTAGCCTTTTCAGAAGGAGAAGTTAGCAACAGAATCGTCAGAGCAATAAGGGGAGGAAGGCAGATTTACAAAGGTGTTGGAGATGTTTTTGGCAAAGGGCCAGAAAATTTTTATCAGTGAAAGAACCAAGAGAGTATTTTGTCGCACTTTCTTTTAGTGAAAGTTCGCCTTTAGCCTGTCGAATAGTAACCCCGTGCAACGATCCCGAGCAGAATGAAAATTAGTAAGAATGATAGGAGAATGGAAGTTTTTCCATGCCCGATATCAATGTCTCTCTCCTGAATGGAAGCGAGAACAAGCTTCATCGAACCATGGCTTTTGAGAGAAAAAAATTTAGTTGAAGATGGAATGGATCCTGCTCATCCCATCGGTGATTACGGCCGCACACCTTTTCAGCGGAGACCGAGGCATCCTCCGAGTCAAAGCAGGATTCATTCCAAGAGTAGTTTAGCAAAATGTAGTAATATAAATTGAGCCCTAATAAGTGCCAGAAATTATGTTTAAGGGCATGGTGGAGCTGCTTGAGAAAAAGTAATTATAATTCAAAGCTATAAGGATTGTGGTCAGAGTTACAATAGGAGAAAAAATCATGTATTTATAACGAGAAGAAGAGTAGTGGTGAACGATAAATCAAGATATATTCAAGAATTGTTAGGACGATCTTGAATATGTGTATGTTCATTATAAATTACTGTTCCAGATAGTTGAGAATGCTTAATGATTTGGCCTCCTCCCCGCCTGCATCAATGTGAGGCGATCCGCCTGCTTCAGTGTGGTGTACGTTGATCCCTAAATAGAGGATCTCGCATTTGGATGGGAAGAAGTAACACCCATGGCTTGAGATTTGTCAAAAAAGAACATGAAAATCTTTTCCATTAGGTGAGCAGTAGCCGAGAAAGAAAACAGTATGAAGTGGTGGAAAGAAAGAAGAAACAGAACATGGAAGTTAGGAGATTCAAGAAAATTTTAAACGTGTTACAAGAGTTTTAATGTTTATATAGGCACAGACACAACGCACATTTAGATGGAAATTATAGAAAAAAGTTATAAGTTAGAGATATTAAGTTATTTGAAAAAAGAACCCTGGCCAGATGGAGTCTGAGACACAACAAAATTCGTTGGGATTAGAGAGTGGATAAATTTTACACCAGATTCAATAGCTTTGAGGGCACGAACGTTAGCAAAGTCAATAGAAAAACCCCCTCCTGCGCCCACCCCCAATTCTACTTCCGGCCAGTCATTCGAATCAGCCCACTCGCACAAAACCACGCACACAAGCCTCTAATAGTTTAAATTTTCACGTTTACGTTTAGACGTTCATCTACACACACACACACACCACACACACACACACAACACACACAACGACACACATCACGACTAAGCACCAATATCAGCTTATTAATAGAAATTAGTCTAACATGAGTACACACACCACACACAACAAGCGATCTTATACTAACAAGATAGCTAAAACTAATGTTAAAACTAAAACCCAAATTTAATATCCTACGTGAATTGTAAAAATTTAACGATAAAATTAAAATTTTTAAAACTAATTACATATTAATAAAAAATCTTTAAATTAAAAATCGTAATTCTTATAAAACTAATATCTTAAAAAAGAAAAAAAAGAAAA
>JABUQX010131618.1:0-17463 GCA_015478945.1 Trachelipus rathkii
AAACGCAAAGGGGCGCATAGTGGCTGCTGCATCAGCATAAAAATTTGTATCAGTAATATAGTACGTTCATACGTGAGTGCTCTTCTCTATACTCTGTAAAACAAGGTTTTATTATATTTATTTTTATTGTATCATTATTTATTTTTATGGTAGGGGAACGTTTAAGACAGTAAGTCTGGTGGGATGCTCTATATCTCGAATTTAAGTTTACGTTGACTCGTGCGCTCATGTGTTGCCTTACCTATAGTAGTCCGCGCTATGACAGCCTTGAATAATATAGAATAAGAGTAATGAATAGTATAAGTGAAGGGGGGGCAAGAGGAAGGAAAATTTGCGCGACGCTCTCATCATATATGTACAAAAACGTATATTATATATTATATATATACCTCATTGGAGATGAGAGAAGGTTTGTCTTGTATGCGTATTTACTAGCGCATATAAAGTCAATTTAAGGTGTTTGCTCTACGGAATTAGTGCGGACCAGCGTACAGTAGTAGAATTATGCCTAATCCTGAGTAATATGAACGTTGTGTTTGTTGATTATAGTTCCTACTGCGTTGCGCTGCTCACGTCCGTTTCTCTTTCTCACACTTGTTATAGCCTATATGATAATTGCGAAAATAGTAAACTCATAAAGTAATGCACGCTTTTGTCGCTCGTTCTGTATCTAAATAGCGCATATCAGAGTAAGTATACTTTTATCGCGTAGATCTTCACTAATTGAGGTACATAGAGATGTTATTATCATTACTATTATGGTGTGTAAGTATAGTGTAAACGACGGTATTATATATATAGTTACGCTGTTTAATCCTCTGCTTGCTGCTTCAATTAGTCTAGGTGCTGCTGTTGCTGCAATATGATGATTTTGTTGCTCGTCTCTTGAGCTCGCGTCCGTAATTGTACCATCTGTTGTCGGGTGTCTAAATGCGGCTGAATAGTGCCGCACGTTGTAGCCTAGTAAGCAACTGCTTGGTTCTGAGACGGGAGTGTGTTCGTGCTTCACTTTGTCCGTTCCTACATTTCTTATGTTCATATATCCTTCCTCTGTGTTGTAGCACGCTCATGTTAACCTTGGACACAAGACGCCCGCTCTGATCCTTCGACACCGCCCTATAAGGTCTTACTTGTATTCTAATTAAAGATCTTTGACCTCCTTCAACTCTCAATTTCTTAGATCATCTGGGATCTCATTCACTTTTCTTTCCGATCGGCAGTACGGCTTTCGGAGCTCGAAGTCTACTGGCGATATATACTTTGGCTATCATACTGAATTTATGGTTTTCCGCCCTTAGGACTATGGGGAGACTTGCGTGGTGGCGCTTGACATATCCAAAGCATTTTGACCGGGTATGGCACGCGCACTGCTCTCCAAGCTGCCCTCCTTTGGGTTTCCCTTCTCTTTGCTTAACACTTATGTCTAGCTTTCTTGCAAATCGCTCAATATCGGCTGTTGTTGATGGGGACGACTTCTTCTTCTTCTTCTGTCAATAGTGGTGTTCTCAGTTTTCTCTTCTTATTCCTCCTACTTGATTTCTCACCTGCACATCCTAACTCTATTCACTCATATGCCGAGGACTCGACCCTTCTTCTTCAACTCATTTCAATTCTGCGTCCTTCTTTTACTTCTAGAATTACCTCTCGTCTTAATCTTTCCGATTCTTTCTCGCTGATCTGGATAGAGTTTCCGGGTGGGGTCGTCTGAGCCTTGTGAAATTTAATTTTTAAAAAACGTCAACTTCTAATAATCTCCCTCTCTTAGACACCTTCTAACTTTCCTATCTCTTTCGAAGTTTCTCTCGTCTCTCCTGCTTGACAATATAAACATCCTTTGCTTTAACATAAACAAAAAAATGTCTTGGAAACCTCACATCAAAACGGTTTGCTAGGCGGGCTCAAAGAAACTGGGAGTTCTGTTTAAACTGGGAAAACTTTTTTTTCCTCTTCTCAAGTTGTTCCAGCTATACAAGGGCCTCAATCCGCCCTTCGTTATGGAGTACTGCTTCGTATCCTGGGGAGGAACTGGTTTCACCGGCTTTTGATAGGGTCGAGTCAAAGGCCAAAAGGCTTATAAACTGTTCTGTACTTTCCGTTTCACCCCTTTACATTTGCGGCGCGATGTTGGTGCTTTATTTCTTTTTCTATAGGTACGCAGCGGCAGGTGCTCGAGGGCTTTCACTCGCGTACCTCCACCTTTACGTCGCCCTCGTAGCACTAGGGGTGTTGTGTCTGCACATGAAGTTTTGTGTTGATAGTGGTAACTCCAGGCTAGTTCGTGCGGTGCTTCCTTCTTTCCTGCCACATTGTTCTGTGTAATTCTCTTCATCTTCTGTGTTTCCTACTGAATTTTATCTCCCGACTTCAAAGCCTGCGTCTGTGCTCATCTGCGGAATTTGCTTTAGTTGTTGACTTATGAGGCGTGCAACACCCCTTCCTTGAATAGGGCTCTGCCCGTGAATGGTGGTGACCAACTAAAAAAACAAACCAAAAAAAACAATATATATATTTATATATATATATATATATATATATATTATTTATATATATATATATATTATATATAATCATTATATATTATATTATATCATATATATATAATATTATATATATATATCATATATTTATCTATTTATATATATATATATATATATATATATATATATATATATATATAGTATATATAAGTTATATATAGATATATATATAATATATACTATATATACTATATATATATATATATATATATATATAATGTCATAAAGATGTGAAATGAGCTTGTTCATAAAAGGGAAACAATTTCTTCCTTTTTTTAAATAAATTGAAATTTATTATCATTATTCACTATATTGCAGCAGCGTTCTCTAAATTATCCTAAAAAAAATGATAATAAAATTCCCCGGAAAAGATGAAAATTCTCTGAAAGGAATGTTTAAATGAATTGATAATGCTTCTTTTTATGAGTAAAAAATAATATTTTAAAAATTTCTTTTAATAAATTAAGTTTAAAAATATCTGCTGAAAATGTATTCGACATTGTTGCTTTTTATGTGATATGGAATATAGATTACCTTTTTAAAAAATATATATATGTATATATATAGTATATGAGAGGTATATATATATATTATCTATATATATATATTATATAATATATATATATATATATATATATATATATATTATATATATATATATATATATATATTATATATATATATATATATATATATGTATATATATATATTTATATTATATATAGGCTATTTATAAGTGTTTGACTCCAGTAAAATGAAAATAATTAATTAAATGTATCGTTATTTAATAATTTTAGGGTAATAAATTAAATTTTTGGGTAAACTACCTAACTAACTAACCTACTTAACTTAACTAATATAACCTTACCTAACAAACTTAACCTAAATTATCTAGCCTAATATTAAGGAAGTAACCACTTATAAATGTCGCATATATATGTATATATATATATCTATATATATATTATATATAATATAATATATTTATATTATATTATATATATATATATATATATATATATATATATTATATATCATTTATATATATTATATATATATATCACAAATTGTTGAAAGAAGACGAGTTATTTTGTGGTTTGTTTTATGTAGAGCAAATAAATTTAAAAAAAAAAAACATAAAGAACATCGAAAGTGCTTGTTTATTTTAAATTAAATAAGTTTGAAAATTTTCTCCTTTCTCGTTATTGTTATTGCTTTATTCTTTTCTTTTAATTTCAACATCTTTATAATATTTTTCTTTTTAATTCATCTTCTTATTTTTCTAGAATATTTTTTGCCTAAAGATTCAAATTTTGACAAAAATTCTTTAAACCTAAAATCCTTTTGAGATTTGTTTACCTTATCCAAAATAATTTTGGATGCTTCAAATCTGAGTCCAATTCCAATGCTTTGATAAAATTAGAAAAAAAGGAGTTGCATTCCTAAAATGCTTTTTCTGTTGTTTCAGCATATCTAACATATACAATTCGCTCTTCCATAAGAGAGTAATATATATTTAATGCTTTTAATTATATGTCAATTAATTATTCAATTCTTCTAATAAATTTGTTGTCTTTCAATGTTATTTTTATTTTTGATTACAAACTCTTTTTTTCTTTCTTTCTCTTTCTTTTGTTTTATTGTTTTTTTTCCTTCTTTTTCCTTGTATTTTACTTTACTAAATCGGACAGAATAAAATCCGCAAACTTCTTAAAAATATGAAATAAACCCCCCCCCCCCCAAAAAAAAAAAAAAAAAAAAACTGAAGAAGGAAGAAGTTAAGAAAAAAAGAGAGACAATAATCGAGTATTAATAATAAGAAATTATGTGAAAATTTTATCAAACTCTTAGATACTCTATGTGAGATAATATGAAAGCAAGAGTAAGGTTTATTTTTAATTGCGAACTTCACGTCGCCGTAACATTTGATCGATAGCTGTATTGTGTGTGTTAGTGTGTGCTGTTGTGTTGTGTGTGTGTGTGTGTGTGTGTAGTTAGTGTGTGTGTGTGTGTGTGCGTAGGTGTGTGTTTGAAAACACTTTATGATTAAGATAAGTAATGATAAGTATGTATAATAGTAAAGTTATGTATCTATTTATAGATTTTAGATGAAGTGATTTTTGCAGCGATGTTTTGAACTACTATTATTTTCAGCTTCACGTTATTTTAAGAGAACTCCTATGTGATATGTAGTTTGATAAAGATGTATAATACATTGATAATTGGGAGAGGCAAGGTTCATGTTTTATATAGAATAGTTAGAGTAGTCGCAGTAGTGTCACTCATCGAATATGATATTTAGTTGAGGCATATCAGCGTTGTATTGTAGGCATTTATAAATTGTAAATAAATGAAAGTGATTGTGGAGATTGATTTATGGTGTTATTCTGTTTAGTATATATGCATGGGCGTCGTCAGAGATATGAAAAAAAGTTGTTCTGTGAAAGTAAACGCTAAAGATTATACATCTTTCGTCCTGAACGATATTAAGATAGTGTTGAGAAGCACAAAAGTGTTGCAGTTGAGAGATAGTGAGGCTGAGAATTGATAATAGTCGGCAATGGTAGTAATGACGTATTTAGTTGACGTCATTCAACACTATAAAGATATTCTATCATGATTTGGAATAGGTTAAAAATCTATTTTTTGCAGAAAAGAGAGGAAATACTCACATTAATCATGATTTATAGAGTCTTCATACACTACGTATTATGAGTCTTATTATTGGGAAATTCATCTAGCAAGCTTATTAGCCTTCCGTTTTAGTGTGTTACGGAGTATTTATGTATTTCCTTCATGCTGTCGTTATTAGTATTAGCTCTATATATGACCTCTCTTAATACCAAAATTCTTATGTGAACCATTCTCCTCAACTTTGTTAAGTATTGGGAATTTTGCGCTATTTACTTTATTTCTTGTAAAGAAAACCTTATTAGTTAACAAATAAACAAAGCGCTGTTCTATCTAATAATATTTCTTACATTGAAAAGCAAATTATATATTTTGACGTTTGTAAAGTTAGATATTAAAGAATTTGTATTCAGTTAATAAATTTAAATGTGAAGATAAAAAATTATATATTTTTATCACTTACATAGTCCTTAATTTGGATTATATCAGTAGGAAAAAGGTTTAATGAAAATATGACGGTTTTGCTTTCAGTATATGAGACGATACAGGTTAATAATGAGAAGTACATGAAGGACAAACCACATTAAATATAGAATTAGATTAAAGTTGTTGCTTTATTTTTCACAATTTATATTAATTTTAAATGAATACAAAAAGAAATAAAAAATTAAAATAAAAAATATACCATCATTAAACATTAATTTCGGAACAAAAGATTTTGTAATGTACGCAACAGTAAGAGGGATACTATGTTTTTATTAAAATATAATAGTAGGCTCTAATCAGTATTCATAGGATTGTATCTGGTTTGATAAAGAAAGAAAGGAAGGTATTGTTAGAAATGTATTAAAGAAATTATTTTGAAACTATAATATTATATATACTGTATATTAATATAATAATATATATATATATATATATTTTATAATATATTATTAATATATATATTATATATATATATTATTATATATTAATATATATATATATAATATAATATATATAATATATAGTATATAATATATATATATATATATATATTAATATATAAATTATATTAAAATTAAATATATTTTAATATTAATAATTAATTATTTATATAAATTATAATTATAACATATTTGATATATTTTATAGTTATATTAAAAAGAATTTTAGATTTAAAGCAATTATTCTTAAATTATATATATATATATAAATATAATTATATATATATAATATAATTATATATATAATAATATATAATAATATATAATATATATAAATATATAAATATAATTATATATATATATAATATTATAAATTATTTCTAATATATATATATATATAATATATAATATATTATCATAAAATGGAATTCAGATAGTGAGCTGAATTCACCAATATTTCGTGGAAAAAGAATAAAAATTTTGGCTATTTTTTATTTATTTTTCATTTGTTCTTTAAATTGACAGACAAAATACATAGAAGCGAAATCTTACCCTATTATCCTATTCAGTAAATTTTACATAAATAAAATAGAAAATGAAATTAAATTATACAGATATAATAGACATATTCCATTAGTGAGGCTATTAATGTATACTCGTTTAAGTGGCTTATGTCTCTCGATTTACATTAGTTTACATACGATTTAATACTTATAAATTCTATTAATTAGCTTCTAGCTCATTCATCAACCGATCATTGACATGTGAATGGCAACGTCTTATCTTTATGCTTCTAAATGGTTTAAAAAGCTTTTAAAGTGGAAAAATCTACAATCTTTTTATTTAAAGATCTACTGAATATATATATACATTATTATCTATAATTACTAGAACTATTCCGAATGAATTCGTAGCCTTCCAATACTATTCGAAATATAATTTTAGAACGATAGCTTATAACTAATCTACTACTCACCGTTGCTATAGTACCTACTTATATAATAACTATATAATTTCAATATATATATATATACCCTAATATTATATTATATATATATATCACTCTACAGATATCTATATATACTATATACTCACTGATCTATATAATAACTCATACTCATATATATATATATTATATATATAATATATACTCACTAATAATAATATTATATATTATAAAATACATATAATGATATTATGTTAATATTACTCTTATAATATAATATAATAGTAATTATATTCCACATCACTATATATATATATATTATATATATATATATATATATTATATATATATATATATATATATATATTTAATATATATATATACAGTGGCGTAATTATGGGGGGGGGGGGGCCATGGCCCCCCAAAAATTTTTAGACACTAAGCATCTCTTTAAGTATAATATCGTTTTATAACATAAATCCAGAGGGTTAAAGTTAATTATTCTATATAACTATTATACATACGTATCACACACTATAGTATCCATACCTATTATACAATACTTATAATATATATAATTATATAATATCTACTATATTTCATAATACAATATATATACTATAATATTACATAATATACATATATACTATTTAATATATATATATATCTATATTATAATAGTCATCATAATTATATATTATTAATATAATAATATATATATATTATATAATATAATATAAAAATATTATAATATAATATATAAATATATTATAATATATATAATATATCTATATTTTTTTATATATATAGAATATATTATATATATATAATTTATTATAATTATATATATTATATATATATATACTTATATATATCCTATATATATTACTCTATACATATATATATATATATAATCTATATATCTATTCATTACTTAAAATATTATATATATAATATACATATATATAAGTATATATATATATATTACCTATATTTATATAAATATATATCCTTATTTATTATGTAATTTTATTATTTATCTATAAACTACTATATTATTTATATTACTATAAATTATATACTATAATATATACTATTATATATACTATATATTATTTCTATTATACTATATATATATATATTAATATTCATATTTATATATTACTAATTAACTTACTATATCATATACTTTATACTATATATTATAATATATATATATTTATTATATTATATACTATATAAATTATATAATATATATATGTATATAATATATCAAATATATATATATCTATCATATATATAATATATTATCATATAACTATATATATATAATACACTATATATATACAACCCTATATAATATATATATATATTATATTATAATATATTTATACTACTTTATATAAGTATCATTATATATACTACAAACTATGAGATACGTACTGTTACGATTTCACTATATACTATATATGGTATACTACATATCTAAACGACTATATCTATACTACTATACTATATATATACTAATATATATATTACCCTCACCTATACTATATATCCTACTAATACGTAATTACACTATATATATAATATAGTATATATATATCTATACATGCATATATATATATATAATATATATCTCATGCAATGATATACTGATATATATATTACCACATACTATATATCTATATATAATATATATAGTATATATTAGTATAGTATAGTATATATATATATATATATATATATATATAACTTTATATATATATATTTGAAACGATTTTTGTCTGGCCACCCCCGAAAAAAATCCTGGTATATGAACGTGCCGAATCCCATTACTTCTTGCGTCAATAAACTACTTTTTATACACATTTAATTTTTGCAATATAATTGGAGGGAAAAGAAATAACAATTTTCTAAAATATATTTAAAATGCACAATTCTCAACCTTCAATTAGTAACCTTTTTGTTTTAACAACCCTTCGTTAACATATCCTAAAAATACGTATAAATCCAAAAAAAATAGTAAAAAAGGGAAAAGTTTCACTTTATTTATGACCAAACAATTCAAAAACAATAACTAACTCATTTCAATAAAAAACTACTCCTCAACGGAGCTTTCCGTATTAATATCCAACAGAACTTTAACAAACTTTTGAATAAATGCTGTGCACCCACCAGATGCACTTTTTAAATAATCGGCAGCATAAATCATAAGAACAAATAACTTACAAATTTTTTTAAGTTTTCATCAACACCGAACCTATAATTACTCTCGGCCGCGAATCCTGGAATGCCTCTGCCTGTCAAGAACTAGAGCCACATGATCAGTGACCGTAGAACAATTAACACTGCTCCAACTTTTCCAATTTTACTGGGTCAAAATCACTCAGCTCCGACTTCGTTAAGATGCTCCGTTCTCCAGACGTAGAATCGACCAATGATCCGGCTGCTGTTGTCAACTCGATCTCAATTTCAATCAGTTTCAAGCTCCGGCTCAGTTCCTAAAATGGCATAATATTATACGATTATAAAGAATCTTTTAATTTCCTTGGTACAAAAAATAAATGAGTAAAATTCTCTTAGTTATCTACTTCGTTGATTTTGCGGGCTTTTCTTAAACTCTCATGACTTGCGTATTTCTCACTTATTCAACTTGTACCTTTCCATATATTTCTTTCATTTTTTTTCCAATTAAAAGTTTAACCTCCTTCGTATGCTTTTTCTTCTCTCACAATACCGTTCCAAGCATCTGACTATTTCTTAAAATTTTTACTCTAATTTACTTTTCATTTATAATTTAGTTGGTTATACTCCCCATTATATATCTCCCCCCTTAAGTTTGTCCCCACAAACTTATAAAGAACGTAAACCCCAATACCAATAATAAGTTAAATTTTTACCCCCAAAATAGTACTTACGAAATCTCACTTAAATATAAAAAAGGCTTATAACTAAATTCAAACAACCTAATAACTAACTAATCTATCTTTTTTTCTTTTTTTTTCTATTATACTGCCTCTGCAGCCACTTCCTATGAATTCTCTTTTCTTGTACGATATCCTCCCTCTCAAGTTTTTCCTTCTCCTCCCTCAATTTCTCAATCTCCCACTCCATCTATTGCAAATTTTCTAACAAAAAAACTATAATCAAGGGACGTTCCACACCCTACGGAAGCCACCAGTGAAACCGTGCCGAATCCCTTTGACTCCTCTGAGTCAATAAACTACTTTATTATACACATTTAAATTTGCAATATAAAATGGAGAGGAAAAGAAATAACAATTTTTAAAATATATTTAAAATGCACAATTCTCAACCTTAAATTAGTAACCTCTGTTTTAACAACCCTTCGTTAACATATCCTAAAAATACCGTATAAATCCAAAATAGTAAGAAGTGTCTATGAAGTTTACCCAAACAAATCTCAAAAAACAATAACTAACTCAATTTCCAAATAAAAGCTACTCCTCACGAGCTTTCGTATTAATATCCCAACAGCACTTTAACACTTTTGAATAATCTGTGCACCCACACAAGATGCAACTTTTTAAATAATGACAGCATAAATCATAACGATCAGAAATAACTTACATAATTTTTAGTTTTCATCACAACCGGAACTATTCCACTCTCAGCCGATCCTGGATCCTCCTGCCTTCGCAAGAAACTAGAGCACATGACTCAGTGACACGTAGAAACCAATAAACACTGCTACATTTCGCAATTTACTGGTCCAATCACTCCAGCCTCGACTCGTTGCAAGATGCTCCGTTCTCACAGACGTGATCGACGCAATAGGATCGGCTGCTTGTTGTCAATCGGATCTCAATTTCATGCAGTTTCAAGCTAGCTCTGGCTCAGCCTAAAATGCATAAATTACTATACGAATAAAAAGCATCTTTAGAAATTAGTTCTGGTACAATAAATGAGTTAATTTCTCATTAAGTTATCTACTTACCGCTTTGATGCGGGCTTTTCCTTAACTCTAATACGTCCGTATTTCTCACTTATAGCAACTTGTAACCTTTCCCATATATTTCTTCTTTCCAATTAACAAGTTTAACCTCCTTCGTATGTTTTCTTCTTCTCACAATACGTTCCAAGCAATCTGACTATTTCTTAGGATTTCTACTTTAACTTACTTTTCATTTATATTTTTCTTAAAAGATCCACTGAATATATATATATATATAATATTATATATATATATATTATAATATATATTTTATATTATTATCTATATTATATAATTACATTAATATATATATATTAATCTCAACTATTTTGGAATCCTTCTTTGTCGATATCATTGCTATACAACTTTTGTATTAAATAATTTCATTAATATATATTGCAATACAATTTATATTATATAATTACATTAATATATTGCAATACAATCTAATTTGAGAAGTGACATTAAGAGTTACTTCAATTATATAATATATATATATATAATATTATTATATTATATATTAATATATTAATATATATATTATATTTTATAGATATTATTTATATATAATTATATATATATATAAATTATATTATTTATATATATATATATATTATATATATATATATATATATATATATATATATATATATATATATATTATATATATATAATATAATATAACATATATATATAATATATATATATTATATTATATATATATTAATAATATATATATAATATATATTATATTATATATATTATATTTTATATATTATATATATATATATTTATATATATATATATATATAGACGTATATATATATATATTATATATTACTATATATATATATATTATATATATATATATATAATGATGTATATATATATATATTTATATATATATATATATATATATTTATTATATATATATTATATATATATATATATATATTATATATATATATATTTATATATATATTATATACTTTATATATATATATAAATATATATATATTTATATATATAATATATATTATATATATAATATTTTATATATATATTATATATAGTATAGTATATATATATATTATTAGTTTGCATCTGGCATTACAAATAAAAATCCTGGCTACGCCTGTATATATATAATATATATAATATATATATATATATATATATATTATATATATATATATTATATATATATATTATATTATTATATATATTTATATATATTATTATATATATTATATAAAAGGAAAAATTAATTCGATACTTTTCTAAATGCTTCCTTTCTTTATATTCTTTAAACAGAACACTCAATGCTTCTGATTGATCCATTCTATTTTTAATATATATATTATTATATTATATCTATAGTTATATAATATATATATATTATATATATATTATATATATTATATATATTATATATAGTAATATATATATATATATATATATATATATAATTTTTCGGATCTGATCATAATAGCCGTAAATGGCCTTGTATCTTTAGGCGAAAGTGTTTGAAATGTCTGGGTACCTTGATGTTAGGGACTAAAATGGTAGAGGAAAGAAGAGAGGGGTAGGTTGTATTGGTAAGGAAATTTGATTTCCTTGTTGTGACTGAAAAAAAGATGAAAGAAGGGGTGAAGATGAGTGATGTGTGGTCTGGAGTGAATGGTAATGAGAGGGGAAGAGAAGAAGATCCGATTCTTATGAGTATCTATCTTGTGACCCAAAACTAGGTTGGATTTTGTTTGTGTGAGTACTTGAATACTAATGGTTAAATTCAAGTTTGAGAATCCTAAGGAATGCGTGGTTGTAGCATATGATTCATCTTACGGTGATGTTGAGGAGAGTGAGATTTTCTGGGACAATTTGAATGCTGTTTTGGACTGGGTGTATGGGTTGTTCAGACAAATTGTGTTGGGCGACTTGAGGGGTTGAATAGATAATCAAAAGATATATGGTATAAAAGAAAATGAGAATGTTTGGAAGGTGATTGATTCCTGTTATGAGAAAGGTATATGAATTTAATACATTTTTTATCAAAATATTATCCATAAGTTGGTGTGGGTAGAGAGAGTGTCGAAGTGAAGGGTATAAATGATTTTGTATTGGTGAAAAGTTCAGATGGAAATAACATATGTTGTCTTGGTTAAAATTAAGTTTGTGAGAGAGAATGTATAGAGAAAAATATAAAAGGACGGAAGTGGGAAAAATTATGAGTGAGAAGTTAATGAACAGAATTATAAGAATAAGTATGTGAGAGCAATTACATATAAGTCAGTTGCTTATGAACAGGATGAACCTGAGCATATCTGGACGCAAATGAAGGAAACTTTGGTTTGTAATGGAAGAGAATCATATGGGTATGCTAATGTAGGGAGTAAAAATGCCATTTGTGAATGGTGGAATGAAGAGGTGATGGAAGCGGTAAAAAGTAAAAGAGAGGCAATGTTGAATGTGTTAAAATCCTATAATGAGGTTTCGAAAGAGGATGTATGGAAGTTGTGGTGCTTCCTTCTATCCAGCCACATCTGTTTTGTGGAACTCCTTGCTTTCATCTATTTTCCCACCAGTATACAATCTTCCTCCGACGTGAGGGAATTGCGTTAGGCAACGGAATGGGTGGGTTTACTTTCTAATTTTTTTTTCCCCCCTCCTTTTGACACGGGCCCTGCCCGTGAGTGGTGGCATCGTGTAAAAAAAAAAAAAAAAAAAAAATAGAGGAAAAAGGGGAATGCTAAAAGTTGCATACGTAGTAGGAAAATAGAGATAAATGAACAGTTTTTAAAGAGGATGAATAGAAACCCACAAGTGAATAAGAAGCTGTTTCGGAAAGAAGTACGAAAGGTTAAGAAAGAGAGTAAAGTGAATCTTCACAAAATTATGAATAGAGAATAGGGATGACTGATGAGATGAGCGTAAGGAGTATGAGTATGAACACACACACACACACACACACTATATATATATATATATATATATATATATATATATATATATATATATATATATATATATATATATATATATATATATATATATATATATATATATATATATATATATATATATATATATATATGTGTGTGTGTGTGTGTGTGTGTTAGTGTCAAAATTTAAAATAAATCATTGTGTATTCATAAACTGTAATACTCATATCATTAAATACAATAGCTTTTAATATAAGTGTTAATAAAATAAATAAAAATTAATTCCAAAGCAGAAGCATAGAAAACATTTGTAATTTATTTTTTGAATAGAATAAAAAGTAAAAGAGCGAGAAAGGGGAGAACATTCGTTAGCTTCACGTTTAAGTAAATGTTTTGGCGCTGAAAACTCAAGGAAAATTATTTATGTGTTTGCTTAAACAATGAAATAATTTTTAAAGAAGGAGGATAAATAAAATAGAGAGAAGAGAAATAAGCTACTAGAAGGGAGAGAGAGGAGAGAGAGAGAGAGAGAGAGAGAGAGAGAGAGAGAGAGAAAGAGAGAGGAGAGAGAGAGAGAGAGAGAGAGAGAGAGAGAGAGAGAGAGAGAGAGAGAGAGAGAGAGAGAGAGAGAGAGAGAGAGAGAGAGAGAGAGAGAGAGAGAGAGAGAGGGCAAATTGGGGGAAGAATTGCTTGAGGAAGGTTTTAAAGCAATTGTGGGGTTTAAATATTTTTCAATATATTTTTAAGTTCTTATCTAGCTTAAATATATATATATAACTATATATATATATATATATATATATATATATATATATATATATATATATATATATATTTATATATATATATATATATATATATATATATATATATATATATATATATATATATATATATATATATATATATATATATATATATACCTATATCTATATATATATATATATATATATATATATATATATATATATATATATATATATATATATATATATATATATATATATATATATATATATATATATATATATATATATATATATATATATATATATATATATATATATATATATATATATATATATATTTATACATTTTCTATATAATATATATATATATATATATATATATATATATATATATATATATATATATACGGTATATATAAATTATTGAATATTATACAATGTTATCAATCAAAAAAATTTAAAATTTCGCTGATTTTAATGTAGATATTTTTGGAATTTTGCAAAAAATAAATTATTTCCTTGTAATCTTGATTACATTTTAAAAAGGGGAATCTCTCCATTATAAAAATCTGTTTCATTGGAAATGACAAAAGGATCTTCGATAAATTTTTATAGATACTAGATTTTTTTGTTCCTTTTGGAAAAGGACCAAAAAAACTACTAATATTTTATAATAACTGAAGATAAATGTCTCAACAAATTGTAAAAGCTGAAATAAATAGAGTACGTAATGAAATACGTGTTTGGCAGTGTAGTGTAAAATAGATCTTCGGTTGTTTATATTTCTCAAGATAAGATAATTCATTTCAAAACGTCTTTTTTCTTTTAAATAAGTTTCGTAAGTGAACATTCCTTTCTAATGTTACAAATATTCTGATTCTTCTTTTTTTTTATCTCTCTCTCGAATGAATTTAGAAATAGTCAAATAAATTAGCATAACAAAAATTGATAATTGGTGAATATTCTTTTCTGAAATCAAATACAACTACAAATAATAATGCCACTTCTATTATTACTAAAACTGCTATCAATAATAATAATAATAATAATAATAATAATAATAATAATAATAATAATAATAATAATAATAATAATAATAATAATAATAATAATAATAATAATAATAATAATAATAACATATATATATATATATATATATATATATATATATATATATATATATATATATATATATATATATATATATATATATATATACTATATATATATATATATATATATATATATATAACTATATATATATAACCTTTAATTTCAAGATTTTGAAGAATAATATCTTAAAAATATAAGGAATAATTTTTTCAAAATTTCACATTTTGACATCTGTCGTTATATAATATTCATTATTCCTTCACCATTCATTTTACGTGAAGTTATTTTGTATTAGCTTTCATCATCATTGCTATTTTTAAATTGGCAATATTATTTCTTTCATATCTATTATTGATAACGCAAATAATATGAATAAAAGTTTTTTGGTTTTTGTATATTTTGACAAGATATGAATAATTAAATTTTTTTTTTTTTTTTTAAATAATTCATAAATGGTTAACAGGGAGAAGTAAAAGAAATTTAATGATTTTTAATTTGAGAAATATATATATATATATATATATATATATATATATATATATATATATATATATATATATATATATATATATATATATATATATATATATATATATATATATATATATATATCTCTGCTACCACCACACAGCGAAGAAAACTCCCCTAATCCCATGGCTAACGCAACCCTCTCAGGTGCGCGCTGACAAATGAGCTTCAAGAAGAAATTTGAATAGAAGGAAAACAGATGTATTTAGAATAAGGAGGAACCGGCGTGACGAGCTTTGGGTTTCAGTCATACAATTCATGCGAAAGCTAGCAGGCTCCTCTTACTCTTATGCTACGAAGGCGACTCAATGGTGGAGGAATGCGACAGGTCAACTCCCTCGAAACCTGCCATTGTAATGCACCTAGAAAAGGACAACTGCGCCAATGTCACTTCGCAGTGAAAGAATGTGAAAGGAGTTTGAAAATATAGTACAGTTTATTAATCACTAAGCCTTAGATTCAACCTTATCCAAAGGAAGGGTGGAACCGGAGCCCTCCTCAAATGTGCCAACAGTACTCCATACAAATGCGGTTAAGATCTTTATATAATATAACTAGGTAGAAGAAAAATATTCAATCATGAACAATCCTCCAGCTCCTTTGGGCCAACTTAGCAAATATTGTGATATGAGGCTTCCAAAACAATTTGTTGTTTATGATCAATCCAAGGAGGTATGTTATTGTAAACAAGTGAGACGTTAGAGCCGTCGAGGGAAATGGGAAAGTTGGGAGGTATTTTTCAGAAGGAGATGTAAAGAAGTTGAGTTGTTAAAGATTAGAGTTTCATAAAATTCCGGTAACTCCACCGAGAAATCCCATCGAGATTGAATAGAGTTGAATTAAAAAGCTTGTGACAATAGGCAACTCTAGATACCAAAGGGAAGGATTTGGGAGGCAGAAGGTGGAAGGAGAATGGATAGTTGGAGTCATCGGTATAAAGAAGAAGAACAAGAGTTAGAAATGCAGTTGGGAAGATCGCTGATGAAAAGTAAAAATAGAGTTGGAAGTGTAGACAAGGAGCATCCAATTAACAGGAAAGAAAGGAGGAAGAGGTCGCTCCATTAACACGATCCAAAATGGAATGATCTGAAAGAAACATATAGATGAGTAGCAAAGAGAACTAGGAAGCTCAA
>JABUQX010131620.1:0-2500 GCA_015478945.1 Trachelipus rathkii
AAGGACTCCTCGGTTTCTGTTGATAAGGTGTGAGCTATAATCGTTGATTGGATGAGCAGGTCCATTCCTTCTTCGACTAAATCTTTTCTCCTCAAAATTCATGGTTCGATCGTGCGTGTTCTCTGTCCATTCAGGCTAGAGACAGTGCGTATCGGGAGTGGAAAAATGCTCGCTCTCCTATCACTCTCGCTAATTTTCATTCAGATCAAAATCGTTGCAGGGATACTCTTCGATGAGTAAAGAGGACTTTCATTAAACGAAAAAACAAAAGGGCACTGACCTTGGTTCTCCTACTGACAAATCTTTCTGCCCAATTGCCCAAATCATCTCTAACAACATCTGTAAATCTGCCTTTCCTCCTCTTATTCGCTCTGATGGTTCTGTTGCTAATACTCCAACTGAAAAGGTCAATCTCATTAGTCTCCTATTTTCCTCTAACTCATACCTGGACGACTCTGCCATTATTCTTCCTACTCCTTCTCCTCTCAGGTGTGTCATGCTTTGCATGTGATTACATTTGATCTGGTGCATGGGTTCCTGAAGTCTATGAAAGTTAGGAAGGCGGGTGGCCTGGATGGATTCATTCCAGAGTTTAGAGGTAGTGTGTCTTCATGCTGGAGCCGCTCTTCGTTCAACTATATTCTCTATGCCTCAGTACTAGCACTTTCCCTCAGTGTTGGAAGGGCACATATGTAAAACCTATCCCGAAGAAAGGTAGCCGCTCCTCTAATCAGCTTAACTATCGCCCTATAGCTCTCACATGTATTCTATCTAAGATCTTTGAAACCCTTCTCAATTTTAATTTCTTAGATCATCTGGAATCTCATTCCCTTATTTCCGATCACTAGTATGGCTTTTCGGCGCTCAGATTACTGGTGATATACTTTCCTATCTAACTGATTTATGGCTCTCCGCCCTTAATAATTACGGGTAGACTTGGGTGGTGGCGTTTGACATATCTAAAGCACTTGACCAGGTAAGGCACGCGTTACTACTCTCCAAGCCTCTCCCCTTTGGGTCATTCTTCATTACTCATATATATAGAGCAGCATATAGCATATATATATAGTATATATATATATAGATAGTATATATATATATATATAGTTATATATATATATATATATATATATATATATATTTGCTATTATTACATATATTATTATATTATATATATTATTATACATATATTACATATACATATATATATATATATATATATATTGTTATATATTATTGTTATAGATATATAGACATATATATATATATATATATATTATTATATATATATATATACATATATATATACATACATAATATATTATGCTTATTATATATATATACATATATACATATATATATATATATATATTTAGTTATTACTGTTATTCTATAACTTTAGTTAATTATATTATTACATATATATATATATATATATATATATATATTATATATATATTATGCATATATATTATTATATATATATATATACATATTATTATTATTATATATGTTATATACATATATTACTGTTGTTGCTATTATTGGTTGTTGTTATTTCACATTAGCTTCATATTACTATTATTATACATATTGTTAGTTGTTGCTATGAGTATATATATATATATATATATATATATATATATATATATATATATATATATATATATATATATATATTAGTTACAAACATATTTTGAAGTCTCAAAATTATTTAATTATATGCTCGAATATGTGGAAATTATCTCGTAAAATTTATAGCACAGGATGAAAGTTAATTTATTAACTCCCATGGAAATTACCATACTCTAGCTCAAAGAATTTGCTATATATATATATAGAGTTATATATATTTATATATATATATATATATATATATATATATATATATATATATATATTATATATATATATATATATATATTATATATATATATATATATATATTTTTACAGGTGTCACCACAATTCATGGGCAGAGCCCTATTCAAGGAGGGTTGTTAAAATCATCATAAGTGTCCCCATCCAACGCAGATTTGGCAGCTGAGCACTGACGCAAGCTTTAAAGTAAGGGAGGTTAAATTCAGTAGGAAACAGAAGATGGGAGAGAATTCCACAGAGTAGAGGGGGGCTTTATAGAAGAAAGCACCGCAGCGAACAAGCCTGGAGTTACAAATGCCAACACAAAACTCATGTGCCGATACAGCACCCCTTGTCCAACGAGGATGTCGTAAAGGTGGTGGTACGCGAGTGGTAAGTTTCCTCGAGCACTTGCCGCTGCGGTACCTATAGAAAAAAGATAAAGCTCCCACATCGTCTCGCTCGCAAAGATAGAAGGTCAAGTAAATTGGAAAGTATAGAACAGTTTATATGCTTTTTGGTCTTTGACTCGACCCTATCCAAAAGCCGGATGAAACCAGAGACCCCCCCATCCCACACACACACCAGACATGAGAGCAGTACTCCATACAAAGGCGGATGAGATCCTTGTATAATTGGAG
>JABUQX010131621.1:0-37068 GCA_015478945.1 Trachelipus rathkii
GTCAAATACTAGTATATGATTTACTATTTATATGTGAACATTTTTATTTCACTTAACAGTGATTTTTTTTATAAAAGATGAATATAAGTGTATAGCAAAATCCATAATTTGAAAATTGAAAGTTCTTTCAGTTCTATATATTTTTCCTATAAATTATATTAATACTATAAATATATATTAATATAACTATAAAATTAATTATATATATTATATAATAATTTATATATATATATTATATAATAATATATAAATGTCCTATATATATGTATATTGAACTACTATATATCATATATATATATATATATATATTAATATTATATAATATATATATAATAAATAAGATATTATTTTATATTTTCCCGTCATAGAGGTAGCGGTAATTAAATGTATAATAAAATAACATAAAGGTTTATAAATATTGAACCTTAAATAACATTACATTATAAATCTTACAGAATAATAAGATAATAGAAGTATAAATTATATTATCACTATATTTAATAGGTTATATGAGTATCAGCTTATATTCAATAAATAGAAATGAATAAGATATGTAGCAGATATTCTAACGTTGAGACAAGGGGAATAAAGCTATTTTGACTAGTACATTAAAGGGGAAATATTCCATTTCTCTTGCGAGTACCTCGTGTACTGGTGTAGCTAATCACTAAACGCCGAAATGCTAGTGTGATATCTTGATAACGTGTGTTTATCAAGACATAAGACTCTGATTTTGTAAATACTTTCAATAGGTATGTGGACAACCATTTGCTTGAGTCATCTCATTAAGTACATGGCAAGTATACTTTTGTTCCGTAAAATTAATATCGAATTGGTTCCACTCGATTGAGTAAAATTCCCTTGCTTTGCCTTCGACGAGTATCCATTGAGTTGAATGTTTAATGATAGTTTTTTGTATTTAAGCTGGGCATTTAATTTGGGAAATATTGTTCATACATACAAACTGGGAATATATATAGAAGTGTTTGATTAATTCTAAGCTTTATACTGTAAGGAAATTGCGATTATGTAGAATTTAGTGGCTCTCATTTTAATATTCAAACTTGAGTTATTATCGAACAACTCTACTTACCTAAATCAAGCTGGGATACCCATAGGAAACAGTCAGGAAATAATAAAAATAAAATAATTTATGTAGCAGTAAATTATTCAAGTGTTGATTCAGTTCAAAATAAGTGAATGGAAAAGAAGCGTAAGAGATTGTATTGAAAAGAATGTAAAAATCTTAGGGGCTAATTTCTCACTGAGGATACTTTAGAGCCAATTAAAAGCAATAAATGCAAAAATTCGCACCGATTTCATGCGAGAAAGAACTTTGTGTTGTAATTTGATATTTTTGTAGACGCATTTATTAAGTCTTTCTACTTTGTAATAAAAGATTCCAATGTTTATTTATTTGATAATCTATGCTAATTGTCTCAAGAATGAAAAAGAGGAACTAGCACTCAGTAAGTGTTGTAACCTATTGAGAGTGAAGCATAATAGTAGTTTTTTATACATTTTGTGTTATTTATTTTTTTTTTTTTTAGGATACTTTTTTTTCTACAAAGAAAGTTGGGATTTGATTCTGAGAGAGAGAGATAAATCATGTGGTAGCAGCCGAGACACATATATTATTGATTCGTCCAATAGGTTGTATTGAAAGTAAGAATATATAAGCGTATAGAGGCATAATGGAGCGCTAGAACATTGGAGCGGAGATGTAAAGTAAAGTAGAAGATTTGGGATACTCTAAATTAGAAAGATGAGAATAGTTTTATGTTAATAGTTTCAGCTAGGGGAACATTAATGAAAAGTCAGTATAGTAATGTTCAATCCACTCACCTCCTGGTCCCAATTGTGAATGTGATTTATCTGGTAAATTAGATGATGTAGACATTACACGGCACTTAATAGAAACATATATTTAATCCAATGATGGAGCATTGAACGCGCCGTTAAAGAAACAAGACCTTCTATTAATTGGAGGGATCTTAAAAAAGGAGCCCATAGATAGTTGATAATTATTATCATTGATAATTGAGGAGTAAGTACTGTATAGATAGATCAAGAGAGATCTACATTAAATATAGCAAATATACTCTCTCTTGGTAACGAGATTAAAGACAGAAAGATTGTGAAACCGCCGACCGAAGACACACAGACTTGCCTATTTAATCTCTTAAGAAGGAAGCAGAAAATTTACAAATGAAGTGAAAGTTTAATCACGAGCGTAGATCTATCTCTCGGATGGTGAAGCATTGAACGAACGGCCACATGAACACGCATGGTATTTTGACCAAAGAATATGTGGAATGCAAACGAGTTAGACAAAAGGTTACTAGACATAACGTAGGGAATAGCTAGAAAGATGGGTATCTAAAAACTCAGTGATACTTGGTTAGCACGCTTCTTTAGATCGAAGTGAACATCACGAATGCAGCGCTTATAATACTACTGGAAATAAGTTAATGTTGTGTAATCTAAGTCAATTCTAAAGTTGGAATTCGCAAACATATAGTCCGGACTCACGATGAGCACCACTGTCCCCTTAACCGACAAATTGGATGAAATAAGTTATCTTTATGGTTGTTCTAAAAAATTTAATTAGGTACTATTAGATAACGATTCACGTTCCAAGAGAGACGAGTCCGGGATGAATGCAAGTCTGCAACGATTTCATATTCTGGCAGTACTCGTGGTAAAGTTGTTCATAGAAAGAAAGTGGGATCGTAACCACGAGTGTTGCCTTTTCTAATGAAGTCAACACAAGTTGAAATAAACGAACAGGTGCTCAATTTTTCAAACAGCATCAACAAAACGAGTCCCCGCGTTGAATGAAAAAGAAATAAAAGATTGATTTTACAGTTTCGTCACACGTTACAACGTGCTTCAGGATGTTCTTGTTGAGACCGAATTATATATCATTCTCTCATACTAAAATCATCGGCTTTTTTATTCTGAGAAGAAAAATTCTCTTATCAGTAAAATATACATGACTTAAATATGAACCTGCTCATAGCGTCGGGATGTCGCAATCACAATCTTTTCAATGAGACAGAAGGGCACTCGCATATTGCAAAATTTGTCTCAAAATTTCGTTGGAACAAATGACAAAATGTCACATTTATACTAGTATTGTTTAATTAAATTTGTCAGAAAATAAACTGGTAAAGATACTTTTTTTGTTTTGAAAACTCTCTTGACATTTAATTAAATTTGTCCAGAAAATAAACTTTTAAAGATACTTTTTTTGTTTTGATACCTCTACTATATGATACATTTAATAAATGTAAAATCGGTTAGAGAGAGAACCGTTTTTTCCCTTTTTTTTTTTCCTTTTCTCGGTTCATTTAAAGTTGAAATTATCCCAAGAAACTTCCCATTCTCACTGTACAAACTCTGACAATTGCAGAGTTAAACCTCTCATATATATATATATATATATATATATGTTATATCTATAATCTATATATATATATATATATATATATATATAATATAAATATATTATATTATATAATATATATATAATATATATATATATATATATATATACCATACAATTTATATTATACCTATATATAATGTATTTTAAATAAATAATTTGAATTATCAATTATTAATAATATTTTCCATTACAAATATATATACTATATAAATACTCAACAGATATAAGCTATTAAAGCTTATCTGATTATATCTATTAAATATAAGAGTAAATATATATATAAATAATATATACTTAATTATAATAAATGTATTAAAATATGTGTAGGGTATTCCAGATTTATCATAGTATAATAATAAGTTATTGACAGATAGCGTAGTAAAACGTGTCATTACCACTGTACTTATATTATTATATAAATATATATAGAATGTGCCATATAAGAAAAGCTTGTTTTTATGTTCGATAGGAAGAAGGTTTGGTAGTATTTATAGAGTATATATAAAGTAGTATTAATATATTATGAAACTGAAATAAGGATCGAATGTTAGTCAGATATCTGTATATAGACTATCATTAGATTAAACATAAATGTATTAAAGAAATTGCCTAACATTTCTTTTTGTGCCAAAAACCAATGTTTTAAACTTGTGTTAATCAGTCTTAAGAAGACGAATATAAACATCAATATTTGTCTCAATCCGCAAATGCATGTCGGGTAAACACACGAGCACATTATTATATACTAAATCTTAAATATACTACTCTTTATATATAATAATATATATAATTTACCCCTTAACAATTATGGTAGAGTTCGCCTTAAGTATATTGATAATTGAATATAACAGTGTAGCTTGCAGAAATGACACAGTATTGGTCATCGTAGAACCTACGCCTCATTAATATGCCTCCACCAGATACATCGGATTTAGTTGAAGAACAGGACGAGAAGAGGCTAAGAGAGAATAAGGGTAATGAAACTAAGGAGAGAAAATAAATAATATACGTTAATAAGATATCTGACTTTATAAGTATAACTATATGGCTTATTTATATAGAGTTGGGTTGACGGTCAGGGAGCACGCAGATAAGAATCATAATTAATAGTATAGGTATATTATTATTTACCTTAATTCATCTAGGTTCAAAGTAAATATTACCATGAATAATATGGGAAGCATATAGATAATTCCCAAATTTTTTTGGGAGGTGTCTTTATACCATAGGATATTACCTATAATGGACCAGTTAATTACTTGGATAGTCAACCTACGGATACTATTAGCATTGATCGACACTTGATTGTGACAAACCCTAACAAAATAGGCATAGCTTAACTCAGATGGAATGTTCCCTATTTTATATCTTGGCAATAAACAATTCTTTCCGGTTTTTGGAGTTATATAAGACAAACCAATTAATAAATGCCTATATGTACAAAATGTAATTTAAAGTTATATGGGGTATACAATTCCATACTCTTGGTGTGGTGCGATTTCAGGAACTTAAAAACAGCAAATTTGTAAACACATTAACTTATGATAAATGTTCATAATAATATCAATATACTTAAATATTATGGTATTTTGGATAATTCATAAGATAATATTATAAAGTTATGTATAATTGTGGATTATTATAGGATATAAGATACTAAATATGGTATGAGTTATATATTTGTGATTATAACACGATATATAGCGTTATAAATGTGATATATGATATAAAATTAATATATAAATAGTTAAATTGTTTTATTCAATAATATAATATTATATTGAGTATGATATATATATAAAATCAATTAATATACAAAATATTTACTAAGATATGAACATAAATAGAATAACGGATGACATATTATTTTCTTATCTCCGCTCTTATATTTACTTATCAGCCTAGGGTTAACATATATACATAAAAGAGGAGCTATATTATATAGGTATATAGGCATAACAAATGAAGGACAGCGTGTATCATGTGTCAGCACGACAGAGAGAGAGCCTAAGTGTTCAGTCTATAATTGATGCTGACTTTGGTGTGGGAAACTAAAGTATTTAATTTGTGGTGCGTTAACCGTCGGATGGTTCGTGGCTTTTGTGGCGACTGGAGGATATTCAATAACGGCCCGGCCTGACCCGGTGGCTGTGCGAACAATTGCAAGCTCGGGAGTTGGGTAGTATTTCTTATGTCTGTCCCCTTCAACGATGAGTATATCCTCTTAATCTGAAACGGGAATGATTTTAGACCCACGAAAAGACAACCAGCTAAGACAATGACCATGGCTTTGGCTAGTCCTAGCAGCAGATGGAACCAGATCATCTATAATTCGATTTAAGGGCAACATATTCGATCTACAGGGTTTCCAAAAAGATGTTTAAAAAGAGGTTTTGCTTGGAGCTAGTTTAATGAGATGCTTCTTGCCTATATTAATTACCATTTATTATTATAGCTGCATATAGATTATATGTGCTCAGTTATAGAATGGTAAGGAAGAATTAGATCTAGTATTATTTTTATTTTATTTTTTAATTTATGTAAGCTTCTTATTTCGATTTTCATCATATGTATTCAATGTTAGTATTATACTATAGTTCTTCGAGGTGATCGGTCTCTATATTATTCTTCATTCTTCTATTAGTTCAATCTCTCGGAGTCGCGTCCATTAACCTAGCTCTCAGCTATTTAGATGTTCAGTTTCAGTTATGCGTCAAGTTTAGTTAAGGTTCTCAGGATTCTAACTTCTGTCTTCTACTATTCTCTTCATCATCGTCTTCACCCCCGTAATTCTCATCTCTCTCTCGGATGTACTATTCGCGTATTGTTTTACAACAAAAAAGGAAAAAAAATGGAAGATACCGTAATTATTTTTAGAGTTGATCTTTTTTATATCACTGACTATTTTTTTAATATTATTATTATTATTATTATTATTATTTTATTATATATTTTATTATTATATTATGAAAAAATTTTTAAATATTATTATTTAATTATTTTTAAATAAAGGTCCCTGAGTTATTGCATTATTATTGGGTGAGAATTTTTCAATTATATATTATTATATTTATATTAATTTATATATTAATATTAGGTTTTATTTATTACTATTATTGTCGACCGAGCACCGAACTTTAGTTAGTAAAATAATTATAATTATGTAATCTAATTGTAATATGAAGTTTAGAAAGAGTAATAAATGTAATTGGTTGGTTTGTAAAGCAATTAAAGTCGACCTGAGACTCGGTCTCTTTCTCGATAATGTCATTTTGGTGCATAGAGAGACTCTCGAATTTTGGGAACACAATTCGATTTTGACTTATTAAAAGAAGGAATTGTTTTGATAGTGGGAAATGTTTGTGCGCGCGCGCTTGCGTGAGATTTTGTTTTTGTGAGTGTGTGTCTTTGGTTTAGACTCCTTACAGAGGTATAGATTATATATATAGATAGAGCCCTATATATATATATATATATATATATATATATATATTTTATATATATTTTATATATATATATATATATATGGAAGAACTTAGTCTGGGGTCTAAGCCTTCCAACGAAAAGTATATATTTTCTTTCACTTAAACTTTATTTTTATATTATTGTCTTGTTATTTTTGTGTTTGTGTGTGTGTAGGTGTGTGTGTGTGTGTGTGTATGTTAGTACTTTTGTAAAGTGAGAGAGAGAGAGAGAGAGAGAGAGAGAGAGAGAGAGAGAGAGAGAGAGAGAGAGAGAGAGAGAGAGAGAGAGAGAGAATTATATTTTTGAGTGTAGTGGTTGGATATTAATGTATTAATTTAAAAGAAAAGTATAATATAAGTAAATGAATGTCTATATATATATATATATATATATATATATATATATATATATATATATATATATATATTATTATATATATATATATATATATATATATAGCCTATATATATAGTTATATATATATATATATTACATATATATTATATATATATATTAGCATATATGTTATATATATATAGATGTATACTCTTCGAATTTTATATATAGCCTATATATATATATATATATATATATATATATATATATATATATATATATATATATATATATATTATATATATATATATATATATATATATATATATATATATATATATATATATATATATATATATATATATACTTATATATAATCTAATTAGAACTTTATATTATTAGTTTGCAAATTGGGATCTAATAATTTTTATAATCTTTGCGGAAAGTTACTTTTATAATAATAATAATTAATAATGATAATAATAATAATATAAATAATAATAATAATAATAATAATAAATAATAATAATAATAATAATAATAATAATAATAATAATAATAATAATAATAATAATAATAATAATTATTTAATAATAATAATAATAAAGCATATTAAATTCATTATGTAATATAAGTCGGTCTTTGCCATATATAGTCTAGTCAAAAGTTGACCATTCCTCCTGGGTCTGTGGATCCGGTGAATAAGACCAAAAAGAAAAAAAATAGTTTGAGTCGGAGTCCTCGCTGAAAAATTATTAATTTACCATGAAATAAATGGGTAAGGTGTCGAAACCGAATAATTTTAGTGTCATGAAGCAGTATCCGGAAGGGGAGGGGGTAATGTTAAAATTGTGCAGCCTGAGCCGGTGTTTGAGCCTGCAAGAAATGTGTAGTCTTCTTAAGTTTTTTTTTTTTTTTTTTTTTTTTTTTTTAAAAGAATTTTAAATTTTATTTAATAGTGAATAATGAGATATAATTTAGTGATAGGGCGATGCCAAAAATAATAATTTTCGACTGAGATCCCGATTGAGAAATTAAAAATTTACTGATATTGATTCAAGAAAAAAAAAAATTGCAGATTCATCCGATTCTCTTATGCCGATTCCGTTTCATCGTTCCATAATTAATAGAAATACATAATTTTGATTAGATACGAATTATATATAATTAACCTAATAAACTACAATGAGATTAATTATTTTTGTTTATTTATTTATAATAAATATAGTCTATATGAATGCAAATAAATTTCTTAATAATTGTTATTATATTATTATATTTTAATGTAAAATTATATCTGATAATTATAAGAGATTATGATTGGTAAATTTAAATTTTTTTTAGTTAATTTACATTTAATAATTTAATTATAATACAAATAAATGTTAATACTCTCATATATATATATATAATATTATATATAATATTATATCTATATATAAATATATATATATATATACATATATAATATATATATATATATATATAGTAAGTATATGTTTTATTAATATAAATCAAAGACATGGATAATATATCGATATATATATATATAATATTATATATATTATATATAATATATATATATATATATTTAAATAATATATACTATACTATATAATATATATAATATATATAATAAATATATATATTATATATATTATATATAATTATATATATAAATATATATATATATATATTTAAATATTATAAATAATATAATATATATATATATATATATATATACATATATTATTATATGTTATATAATAACCATATACACATTAAACAACCCTATATATAATATATATATATATTAGGGAGTACCGATAGATCGGTTCGGTTCGGTGGTATCGGTCGATTTCTGAGGTATCGGTATCGGTATCGGTATCGGTTAATATGGCCGATACTTGGGGCCGATACTTCTTATTTTTTTGGCCGAAGAATCATGAGAAACTTTCAGATTCAATAACACTTTGTAATTAAAAAAAATGTTTCTTTTTTATTTTTTTATTGATCTTATATATTTTTTTGTTGACGACTGAACACAAAAAAATGACCTTTCTTTTTTAGTATTTATCCTTCCAGAGTATTACAACACTTAGGTTTACACCTGACAGACACATAACCGAACAACACAAAAACCTACTTGTTACAATTTTTTATTTGAAGTTTAAATTACGAACAGTAACTTAAAAAGACTTTTTACTTAATAAGATACATAATCTACAAAATATTAGTCAATACTTTAATAAGCCGAAAACATGCTTACTTTGCAAAAAGTGCTTTGCTCATCGTGTTTTTCTCTTGTGAATCGATTTGGCTTCTCTTTTCAAAACCCACATATATAATTACCCATCATGGCACTATCCCAACGCCCTGGTATCGCTTTCCATTGTCTGAATATCCTGGTGCAAATCTTTCACCATGTTATATCTCTCATCCAATTACTGAGGTCCTCTATTAGGGGAGTTCAATGTACACAATACTGAAAGGTTTGGGTCCTCTCATACTGATTTTAGTGGGGAGGGGAGGCCGAATCATTTAGTATTTTCAACGATCTGGAGAACTAAATTAAAGAACCACACACATTTCCCGGATCGTCCCAACCAATCTTGAACACACTTACCTATGTTTCACCTAGTCCTTCTCTCTATTAATACACACCTTTCGCTCCTTTTAGTAAATCTGACCACAAACCTATACTCTTATTTTAATACTTTCTCTCCAACAGCTCCATCCTGCCCTACGCGTTTTTTTCGGGCACTTTGATCGGGCCGATGGGGGCATTGCGTTGTTTTCTAGCCTAACTATAATTGGAATGACTGCTTTGACTCTGGTGACGATTCAGCTTCGCCGATAAGTGGAAGCTGCTAATTCGTTGCAGGGATGAGCAGGTTCATCCTTCTTTGACTAAATCTTTCTTTCTTCTAAGTAATCATTTCGTTCTATCGTACTTGTTCTCTGGGCCATTTTAGGCTAGAGACCGATTCGGGATGGAAAAATTTCTCGTTCTCTATCACTTGCTAATTTTCATTTCAGCTAGAAATCGTTGCTAGGGATACTTTTCGACGAGCAAGCGGGCTTCATCAAAGAAAGTGCGCTAACCTCCCTAGTTCTCCTACTGACAAATCTTTCTGGGCCTCTTGGGTCAAAAACATCTCTAACAACTCTTAAATCTGCTTTCCTCCTCTTATTCGTTTTGATGGTTCTGTTGCAATTCTCCAGACGAAAGGCCAATCTCTTCGCCTCCTATTTTCCTCAAACTCAACCCGGATGATTCTGGCATTCCTTTCCTCCTCCTTCTCCTTCTACTTTGTCAAATGCCTTTGCCTGTGATTACATTTTGATCGGGTGCATGGGCGAAATCTACAACCGTTAGGAAGGCGGGTTGGACCTGATGGCATTCCTCCCCTGTTCTTGAGGGAGTGGTGCTTCCGAGCTGGCCCCCCCTCGTTCACTATATTCTCTATGTCTCAGTACTAACACTTCCTCAGTGTTGGAAGCAACGCACATGTCCAGCCGGTTCCGAAAAAAGGAAGCGCTCTGATCCTTCACTATCGCGCAATAGACTCTCACTGTAAATCTAGAAAAAAAGACAAATCTCATTTATATCACTGTAAAAATCATTCACTTTCTTTCCGATCGCCAGTCGGCTTTCGGCGCTCGAGGTTACTGGCGATATACTTTCCTTTTTAATGGATTTATGGTTTTCCGCCCTTAGGAACTACGGTGAGAGTCTTTGCGTGGCGCTTGGGACCTATCCAAACGCATCTTGACCGGATATGGTACGCGTCACTGCTCTCCAAGCTCCCTTCCTTTGTGTTTCCTCCTTTCTTTGCTTACTTATGGCTAGTTTTCTCTCAAAAGCGCTCAATCGGCTGGTTGTTGACGGGGCGTCTTCTTCTTCTTTTTCTGTTAATAGTGGTGTTCCTCAGGGTTCTGTCTTATCTCCTACTTTATTCTAACTTTTCATAATGATCTTCTCACCTGCACATCTAACTCTATCCACTCATTGCCCGATGACTCGACCCTTCATTCTTCAAGTCATTTCATTTTGTCCCTCTTTTACTTCTAGAATTCCTCTCGTCTTAATCTTTCCGTTCTATTCTCGCAGATCTGGATGAATTTCCGGGTTGGGTCGTCTTAACCTTGTGAAATTTAATTTCTTTAAAAAACTCAATTTTACAAATCTCCCTCCTAAAACACCTTTCCAACTTTCCTATCTCTTTCGACGTTCTCATCGTCTCTCCTGTTGACAATATAAATCCTTTGGCCTTAACATAAACAAAAAAATGTCTTGGAAAAACCTCACATCACAACGGTTGCTAAAGCGGCCTCAAAGAAATGGGAGTTCTGTTTTACACTGCGAGACTTTTTTCCTCTTCTCATATACTCCAGCTTTACAAGGCCTCATCCGCCCTTGTATGGAGTAACTGTTCTCATATCTGGGGCTCTGGTTTCACCGGCTTTTGACAGGGTCGAGTCAAAGGCCAAAGGCTTATAAAACACTTCCTACTTCTTCCACTTCTACTGTACTTCTATCTTTGCGGCGCGATGTGGGTGCTTTATCTTTTTCTATAGGTACCGCAGCGGCAGGTGCTCGGGGAACTTCTCACTCGCGGTTACCACTCACCTTTACGACGCCCAATTAGCACAATGGGTGCTGTGCCTGCACATGAGTTTTGTGTTGTTCATCACCTTATCTATGTTCTCTCGTGCTTCCTTCTTTCCTGCCACCGCTGGTTCTGTGGAATTCTCTTCATCTCTGTGTTTCCTGCTGAATAATCTCGCTCACTTCAAAGCTTGTTCTGCGCTCATCTGCGTAATTGCGTTACGTTGGTGAGTTCTGAGACATGTAACAACCCCCTCCTATAAATAGGGCTCGCCGCGTGAGTGGTGGTGACACTGTTAAAAAAAAATGTTCTTCACTTACTCCGTAAATTCTCTCGAAAAAGTCCAAATTCGAGTGTAAATAACGCACCTTAATGACATGACGGCCACCCATTTTTTTATAACAAATCAATGAGCAGTTTAAACAGCTGTTTTGTAATCTGGATCTTTACAATTTCCGTAAAAATCCCTGAACCACATTTCGGAATGCACACCAGGCATAATTTTCAATTATACTTATCTTTTCCTTCAATTTCAAGGATTAAGCATATTTAAGCATGTTTCAATGAGGTCATCATCTAGAAAAGAAAAGAAAAAACCTGCTACATATATTATATTATAATATATATTATATATATATATATATAATATTAATATATTATATAATATATATTATATATATATATTATAATATATATATATATAATATAATATATATATATATATATAATAATATATATATATAAAATTAAATAATATATATATATTATAAAGTAAGCTGCTACATATATTTGAGAAAACATACCTTCATTTCTCCTTTTATATGTCATGGACTTGTTTATCAAAACAATTTTACTTACAGAAGGTGTGGTTGAAGTTATAGGGTAGTTTTCATTTATGAGGAACGGGTTCTGGATGAGGAATATCTGGGTATGGAAGGAGATTGCCTTCCTTTACCTTTTCCATATTTTTAAAAATCCAGGAAGTGGCAGTCATCATAGTGATTCGTTGGCTCTCGCCATATTCTGGAATAGCCAAAGGCACTGCTTTTCTTGTTCCTCTTAGCCATCCTTCTAGGGTTGTTTTGCAACTTCCACATATAATGAGGTGCCCAGTGCTTATTTTAATCACCAATAGGCCATACCAAAGTAGAGACTGTACGCTATCCAATACTTGTTTCCCTGTTCACAATTTTGGTGGAAATGTGCTTAGAACTAGAATATATCAACACACATAACAAAATGAATCTTGCAACGTTTTACACTGGCTCCGATGCCAATTTTACATGTTTATTATATTATTACTATTATTCTTTTGTTTTGAAAAGTATTAAAAGAAATTTAAGTTTGTACCTCACCGTTCCAATATATTCATTGCACTAGAATGTATTTAAACAATGGTATATATATATATATATATTATATAATATTATATATATAATATTATATATATATATATATATATATATATATATTATATATTTATATATATAATAATATATATATATATATATATAAATCAGCTTAAGCATGCAACCCCCAGAAACAATTAATGGCAACTGACTTCACGCCGCCAAATTATAACTTAGCGATGCCAGGTAACAACCCTTACAAAATGAGAAGATGCCAATAATTATTCATTGCCGTCGTATATAAAAACGGTCAATGCTAGAGGAAAAACTAAAAACAAACTGTAATGTGCAAAAAAAACTGATTATAAAAAACGATTAAAAAATCTGGTAGAAACAAAAATTAATCTTTTACTATTGCTGTAATAAACTTAGTTTCGATATATAAAAGGTTCTAATAAGGAATTCCTTGAGCTAGCTGAAACCCCACAAGAATGGGATCTCTGACGGTGAACCACTTCTAGAATGCACTTAAATGACATAACCGAGGAGCTTGCTCGCGTGACAAAAAAAAAAAAAAAGATTCACAGAATGGAAGCCGCCTTATCAGCAACCCTTGGCAACAGCACTGATGTGATGATAGCTGGACACTATTTCGTGCAAATAAATACCATACTGAACTCGAGGAAGGAATATTGGCTCGTTAGTGACATATATGTTAAGTTCCATGACCTGAAATTCGGAACTTGTACATGAGCTCAGTCATTCTTCAAAAGAAACTGCGACACCAAGGTAAGCTACATTCGTGATATTAAAATATCTGAAGAGACAGTTCTATCAGTTAGTGTCAGTCTCATTTTATGAATTATTTGATTTCATTAATACTTTTTTGCCTCAACTTATTTGTGTAATTGTAGGTCTTGTGATTATGATATATGGATGTGTAGTAGTGTAATGTCCTCTGTGCTCTCTGTAAATCATTTGTTTTAGTGCTGCTACAGTAGAAATCCTTTTTTCATAGGTGTGCTGAATATGCGACCAAGGTTTTCCGCATACTAAAGTTATCAGTAGCATCTCATAAAGCAACCTACCTATGTAATGCATGTTACCTCTCGCTCATACTAGTCGTAGAGCGAGCGTTTATGTTCGTGTAGGTATGGAGTATTATAAAATATTGCGATAATAACACCTTAGAGAAAGAGGACGAAGGCTCTCGCCAGTAATGCATAGGTTTAGAATGACGATTAATTGTATTTTAGTCATGCTAGCATAGAGTAGATTGAAGAGAATTGTTGTAGATACGAATTAGTTTTGAGGATATAGATAGAATAGATTATTTTTAGATAAGAATTTAAGACTATATGCTCTCAATCAACTCTGTTTTAAAAGAGTAGTAAATAATTATTGATTATTGTGAGACGTCAACTGTTTGATCAATAAAGCCGTTACTCTTAATCACCTATTGTAGTTCACATTAAATATTACATTACGAGGTTTGCTTGTAAGTTCGCAGGAGTGCTTTCTTAACTAATATATTTTGATGTTTTCACTTTTTTTATTTTTCTTTATTAATATTAGATAAGCTATGTACTCATAAACACCAAGAATTAACAACCATAATGTTTCTTTTTGGATTTATGTATTGATTTATTATGTATATATAAATCGACGCATCTAAACATACATGACAGCTAGCTTAAACTAATCTCGGATCTGAGTGAGTGTGTATATTAATCGAAATATAGAATACCATTTTTTATACAACACAAACATCATAAACAAAGCTCGCACTACTATGCCTTCACATACTACCTATTTAATCTGCCGCAATATTCTTTAATTACTTTAATAGTAATACACTTTAATCAATTTATTAATAATAAAAATAATACTTACAGTTCCAGCCAGTATCACTACATAACACAATATAACTAATATAACATTACAATATATATGAATATTAATATTCTATGGTTTGATCTAATCAGAGTCAGAATAATGCCCTTATCCTTAATATATTACTACCTGTAATAGTTTGACCTAGCAGTTAGCATAAAATGTTTCTATCTTATGCTAGTTGTAATATCTAACTATCTCATAATAATTAATTAAAAGTAATCTCGGATATTCGGCATACCTATAAAAATAGTAGAGATGCTATCAGGTCTCTATGAGCCTTACTTTTCTGTAATCGTGATACACCCTAAAATTAAATCTCAATACGATACCTACGCGTCATACCCTCAGTTAACATCCTACAACACTACAATCACACCTAATCACTATTTAACTATTAAATATAATTAAATTTCTGATATCTAAATTATATAGTCAACCTCGCGCGCATACATAATCATATAATAACTACACTAAATATATATATATATATTACTCGCTCTCTAACAAATCCACCCTATCAACACACTCATAACAAGCCATCACCTGCAACTAACAACCTGCTCACGCTTTCCCTATATCACTAAATTCTACACCATTACCCACATACATAACCCTAAATCTGCTATATTGTGAATATAACAACATAAATATAATATATAAGTCATATATAATAAAACACTCTGATGGCATCTCCTCAGTAACTCTAAATAATAAGTTCAGGTAAGATGTGAGCCGCATGGAGCTCAATCCCCCTACATCTAGAATACAGTAAAGAAACATTGAAATACATCAACATCTAGATACCCTTCTCTAACTAATGCTAATTAACTAATTACCTCCTCAATGCACGTATCTACTATGACCCACACCGGCCACCTTAAATATCAGGTTCACCCTCCCCGAATATATTACGGTATCATCCAAACACAGTCAATTTTATAACTTATAATTACACATCTCTATACTGGTACCTTAACCACATATACTTAATAAATCCCAGACTCCATTATAATACCTTAATAACGACACTACTAAATCAACCTTTATAGCATATATCATCATTTATGTAATAGTATATATATATATATTAATACTATATTATATAATATTATAATTAATAATACATTAAATACTCATGACAACTAATATTATAAGATACTCGTATATATTATATATACTATATATATTATTATTTAATATACTATAAATTAATATATATATATATATTATATATATTATATAATTATATAATATATAATTATAAAGTATAGTCTATATATACGACATCAATCAATAATATACGTAGTACAGAGCCTCTGACTTTATAATTCATGAAGATAAGTGGGTCATTATGTTATATTACGTCTCATAAATATAGCTATGTTACCATACTTAGTACGCAAGTTATACGCAGATGAGCCACTCAAGGATTGCAGGTACTCATTTACTAAATGAGTGAGGGCAGATCTAAATTACAGTACAAGGAGTAATTATATCTCATACAGAGAAGATGTGAAGAGAATCTACCACAAAAGAATAGAGATGGCAGCATAAGACGAGAAGAACCGCAAGCGAATAAGCCTGGAGCTTATTCTAGTAAATAATCCTCAAATAAATAAATCTCCATGGCAGATATAAAGCACCCCTTGAATAGCTCAACAGATCGATGGGGCTATTGTAAATTAAAAGCTAAGGGATGTGCTAGTATAACTCGTAAGAGTATATGGATAAGTTATTTAACTCTCGTATAGTTAATCATTTCAGCGTTATATACATAATTACTATATACTATTAGTAAGTTCTACTATATATGAATAAGTATTATACAAGTAATATAGTAATATAAAGTAGCACCTCATTATATTATAATCATATTCATCAGCTCCAGCTATGACATAAGATATTATAACGAGGGTTTATCTATATTATAAAAGAATTTTGTTACCGATGTTACTGTATAGTAGTGAGACACAAGATAATTAGTCGAAAAGGAGTCCTTCCTAAGGTTTTTTTTTTATAAGTCCGCCTTTCTTTTGGTTTCTCTTATAATTCTTTATTCTCTCTAGGAATTGAGACGTATGTTGTTCAGCAGAATAGGAAAAATGAATAAGATACGGTAAGTAATTATGAATAAAGATATTGAAAATTCTTCAATTTTCTCTGAAGATCGGCTCAAATGTACTAAATATTGAGAAAGTGACTATATTTTGCGTCTCATCAACAATTTTTATAAATGTAATAGGCTAACCTAAAAAAAGGTCCATAAAACAATTACAACCAATACAAGCAGGTAATAATGGAAAAATCTCAATGATAATAATTAGATAAGATCCATAATAATAATAATATCAATGATAATAAATAGTATTACACTTTAAAATATTAATAAAGAAATAATATATTAATTAATAAGAAATAAATAAAATAATAATACTGATGAAGAGAAGGATAAAATAGAAAGTCTCGTAATGTTCTTGTCGAGAATAATAATAATAATAATGATCTTTCGTGCATGGCCTCGCGCCTTAGTGAAATAAGTATAAGGTAATGTGTACAAAAATCTTTGCAATATTAAAGTGCGAATGTTCCTTTATAGCACGTTTTGGGGGTCTCTGGGTAGGGTCGGTCCCTAACACTTTTTTTAGTTCGCTCCGTTGATATATTGTTTTAAAAATGCTTCTAATATCAGGTCATAGTTACAAAATGGTGCTTACACATGAACTTGTTTTTACCACTTTTGCATACAATCTATTTCATAGGAGAAGATTACGTGCAATGAACTCCCGTCGAAAGAGATCAATTAAGGTGAACGAAAATTTTCGCGATACCAAATTCAGGTCTCCTACCAGACTTGCCACTTGGCTTTGTTGAATGATGAATCGATAAAGCTTCATTAGCTAACGTATATGATCGGGTTACTTTTTAAAACTGTTATGGTGAAGTGAATTATTCTCCAACGGTGCTGAATTTATTTCTTTTTCTCTAAACCAGGTGAATTACGTAGACGAAGTGTTTAAGCCTCCTCCAGCTCTCACAGATCACTATTTGAGATTCTTTGTGCATATCGCATTATGTGTATTAGTATATAATATATAGGAGTATAGTAATATAACTGGAAAATTGATATACATAATTCACTAATTGACGCACCCGTAAATGTTACTGGATATTAGAATATTAGTACGGGGTATAATAATTTAATAATATAATAATTAATAACTGGAATATTAATATAGATAAGATATACTATGATAACACCATATTGACAAAGAAAAGAGGAATGAAAACTAATCACCTCCAGACCAAGCGAATGAATATATTACTAGTATGATTAATTATATATTATATGGTATGAACATCTATATCAATGAAACTGAGTCACTCATTTCATCAATCTTCCGCTGAAGGGTGGTCGAGTATTGGCACCTATTTGTAACCATTAAACACTCCAATGTAAGTTAGACTCGTCTCGTGAAAATCGGTCGAAATCTCCAATATGTTCTGACAAAGCCGCCATACAAGTGGTTCTTTTCGCCCTGGCCGTAACTTTAATTACATCTTTTCATTCCTAGCTAGCTACGGAATAAAGTCTAAACCTGTTAAACCTCGATAGAGTGCTCTCTGTCCAAGCTGGTATCTCACAGAGAACAGAGAGTTAATTTACGACTCACCTAGTTTACGATCCTCTGTCCGAGCGAGTCCGCACCCCGCTCTCTGTACCTTTGGAAAAGACCATCAACCCTTTTTGGTTATTCAACTGAAGGAATGAGAATTCCAAGATGATCTAAGATTTAATTATGATTAAGAAGTTAATATGACAGGGATATATGTTTTTCTCTACTCAATTCAAAACAGCTAGGCCCATCTAGAATGTGTTCATGGATAATAGGTTGCCCTCTCATGATTGATTTCAAGTCGGCAGAGGATGGGAAGGAGCTCTGCAGCTAGTCACAGCATCGTCTTAACGGACTCTTGAGCAACGTATTAAGGAACCATACACACTCATTTGCGGTGTAGAAGCGTCCCTCATCAGATCTAACACACGCTTGACCGTATGTTGTCACCACTGCTTCTCTTCTCACTTCTATTAACATACCCACACGCGGATATTAGCGGTTCTCTATTTTGAAGGCTAAAAATCTTACAACTAGCCTATTCTATGCTCTCTGAACATTGATATGGTTTTATTCCTCACAAATAAATCTCCCGTTCGGCTGCCTATATTAGGATGCCACGTTTAATACGATCCGAATTTTGGAGTTTTGCGTCGGGCTCATTTCTTACCGCCCGTAACTGTAATTTGGACATGATGCTCTGCTTGGAGAAGAGTTTTAGCACTTTTTTGGCCGAATCTCAAGGTGAGAAGCCTGTAATCCGCAAATTGATCCGGGCTCGAGCCCTCTCAAGGTCTCATTTAATCTTTCTTCGGCACTTAAATCTTAGTATTGTTCTACGGTCCTCAAAATCCATGGGTATGCCGTAGATGCTTTATCTCCTGCAGGTCTAGAGCGAGAGAGTGGACTCCGGGAGTTAGAAAAATTTATCTCCGTTCTCCCCATGCACTCTCGCTAAATTTTTTTATATTAGTCCTCAGAAAATGTCGTTATGCAGGATACATTCTACATCTGTCGAAGCACAAGAGCCAAAAGCGAGGCCTATCATTAAACGCGAAATTCTCGCTGAGACCTACATCATCTGTTTCATCGCTACTGATTTAGAGGAAGATCATTTGCTGGCCTGAAGAGATTGCCAAAACATGAATTATAATACAACTAAACGTGTCAAATACTGCGAATCGTTCTTTCCTCATACTGGATTCGGCTGTATACTAGGTATGTTCTGTTAGAGGTAAATTTAGCGCCTAATAGAGCGGTCGCAACCCTAAATGAAATGGCAATTATTCTGGCCAATACTGGCGTTTGGGCCTCCTATTCTACCATCTAAACTCCACCACTGAAATACGAATTTCTGGTTATATCGGCACTCTGTTCTCTCCTTCCTCGTCAGTGCTGTGTCCAGTGCGCCTGCTTGCTAGTCTGAGATAAATACATTTGATCGGTACTGCGGATGTCGGGCTCCTTGGAAATCTATGACAGTTCCAGTACAGCGTGCGGCGTCTGGCCCCACGTCCGCCGGATGGACTTCTCTCACTCCTCTGAGTCCTCATCAGTATAATCACTAGCAGGCTTCGACCCCGTTGGAGCTGTTAGTGAAGAATTGAGCGCATACATATGCTATGTCAAACCCTATATTCCGGATCGTAAGCTTAATGAATAGGAAATACCGCTACAGTAGGACTATCCTCTTCTAAACTATCCCCCCGTTAACGCTCTCACCGTAGTTCTACCTCAAAATCTTGCTGAAATTCAGACAATTAACTTCAATTTTCTTAATTAACAGCAAGATTCATTCCCTTTTCCTGGTCCTATTGACAGGCAAGAATGTACAGTCCTCGACTTCGCGCTGCCAGCTTCCCCCCTCAGGAAATATAAGGAATCCGGTGTCGTATGTCTGAGTAAGTGCACTCCTTTATTTCCCCGGTAGTCCTAACTCGTCCCTTCCAAGAGTCGCATTTTACAGGCTTCACCAATATGGTTTACCCCACGAACCTACCGGACCTTTAGGAAAAATTACAGGCTCGCGAACTTATGGGCACAAACACTGATAATTACACGAGCCTGTATGGTGTCATTTTGTCGCGTTGCACATAGTTAACACACAAATCAATTACCTGCCCGCGGCTTCATATGATTCACGCAACCGAAGCTCCAGGAGCCACCGACCGTGCATAGATACGTGAGGGCACAAAATGATTTGACCGCGCACTGCCAGCTACTTCCTAAGCGGTCACCTCATGTCCTTTGAAAGAGATTATTTACCATCTCTACTACATTTGTAAAATATACTATTCATGTCATCCGTAGGTTATTCTAATATGTTCATTAATGACAAACGCCACGTCCAATCTATCAGGTTCATATGTATATTAGATGAGATCTGCGCGAGTTATTCATGGAATGGTACTTTAATCACAGGAATATCGTGTATATAAAATATTGACATGCTTTGCTAATAGTATATAAGATAACTATCAGTTTGCGTGTTTGATTTGACCCTTATTTGTAACTTGCTGCAGATGTGGAATGCAAAGTAGCGGTATTACTTACTGTCGCTTAATAAAAATAGTATATAGTGATGATAGTTACTGATGAGTACTCTTGATACTTCTTCTCTTATGTAAATCATTTATTTTTCACTCATTATATAAAATTATATCTTTTTTATTAAAAACCGAGGCCAATGCTAAACCATAAAATAGATTATCTCACAAACAGGAATACATATATCTAAATATTAATTGCGCGTAACTACTATGGTAAGCGGGAAATCAAAAATCATTTAATGATATAATATTATTACATATATTATTATTTATATAATTATTACGAATTAATTATTATGTATTATTATTTTAATTCATACATTATTTAGAAATCACTCTAGTTATTATTTTTTCTTACATCTTTTTTATTCTAAATATTAACATTGCTTCCTTATTTATCCTATTATTTAATTATTCTATTATTTATAGCTTTATAATTTCGATTATTAACTTCGCTACTCAGCTTAGAGATTTCATTTTTTAACCGTATGTATGATTGTGTTGTCTTTGTGTACTATGAGCACTCAGATAATCATGTGATGTTTTGGACTGCGAACAGATATTATTTACTTTGTAATATTCATTATCCTCGTGTGTTCTTTAAGATTTTTTTTTTTTTTTTTCTTTTCTTTTGTGCTTTTTTTTTATTTATTTTTTTTTTTTTTCTCCCTTATATTTTCTTTTGATTTTTTTTTGTATCGTGTTATTTTTTTTTGTCTTTTTTGGTTTTTTTTTTAGTTTATATTAATATTTATTATGAAATACAATCCAATGCCTACTGAGCATTTAATCTCACCCAGACACGAAGCGTGTACGTCGTCGTGCTTAAATATACACAACTCTTCGGATATTTAACAATTCCTTGATAACAACCAATCCGTAATCCCTCCTAACATTAAATATCACTCACAAGAATACATACTAAACATCATAAGTACTAATTAATCTATTCAACCAACGTTCCATCAATAGTTTACGCCGAAGCATAGCCACTTAGAACACGTTTCTTTTCTACGAGAGGATGTCTTTAATGAAGCGATACTTCTGCCTGCTTCGACGGTTCGTTCGAATATTGATGTATTCTCCCATTCCTGTATATGACTCTCATAGTGAGTATATGTATCTCCTTTCCAAGACATTAGTCGCACTTTCCCAAACGATTATACTCATAAATATCATAAAAAAATACATTTTATATTATTCTATTGCTGGATGGGAAACATAGACTCCTACGAATAATAACACAATCTGAATGTAAGATTTATCGTGAAGGTGGCTTTTGTGTTGTTCGTTAAAAATACTAATTACTTACTAAACGTCTGCTCTCGTATGTCCGTGCAGACCAATATCTACTATAGCGTCTGAAGAGCGCATCGAGCTAATAATCTATAAATCGTATTGTTATCTCTGATATCCAACGTCTTCGTTCTCACCGACTTAACAGAAGTATAATATACCACTGAACGAATACTATCCATATCTCCACAAGATACCACTCTATATCACATAACATACACTAGTTAAACAGGTAGTCATCCTATACTATATCGACCAATAACCTACATATCTGTACCACATCTAGCGAGTAATCAAGGTTACCTAGCCCAACCTCCTCAAAACTATCTAGACGACCCGAGGAGCTGGGTTTCTTATGCAGTCACACCTATCCCTCGACCACTACATATAGCGATACAACCACAGCACCCATCTGACGTGCGGGTGGTAGCATGACATTCTTTATCGCAAACTATGTTCTTATGAATTAAACCATTCGGACGAGTTATATTTTACATTAGAAAAATATAGTACCAAATTGTGAAAGCTAATAAAAAGGTTATAGTGAGCGTTGTTTAATACAATTAAAAATAAAAAACTGCACAGTCACCTAAATATACATATATGTATTCAGAGATCAATTAAAGTCTAATACTACTAATTCTCTTTCTACTGAAAAACTATATAAATAAAAATATATTATATATATATTAATATTATAGTATACTGAATTAGTAGAAAAGTATGTAATACTTAATATACCATCTCTTCTTTATCTTATATAGTGTACTATATATACTCTACGCTCCCCGTTACTTATCCTTGTAGTAGGGGTATGCCCGCTCGTCTTCGCTAATCGCTCGAGTGTGCACTAGTGGGTTGGATTTTATTTTAAAAAATGTGCCTCAACTTATGATTAAAGTGCCAAAAAATACTTATTAACCACTCTTCTGTATCATCATGACTTCACTCTGAAGCAGCATCATAAGCACCTCTACGTGAATCTGAGCTACATACGAAGTCAGTACTTAAATTTTCTCGCACTTATGAGTAATAATTTCGAGATATATTATTTTGAAAAGAAGATAAACTAATATCCGCAAGCTATAATAATAGAATATCCGATCTAAGTCTAATCAGATCAATATTTCATTCACTAACTACATTAATATATAGCAGAATAAATACTGTTTGTTTTTACAGAGAGTAAGTTCTTTGGTGATTCCAATATCTTCTTTAATAATATATAGTTACATAATCAATGAATACACATATATAAATACGTGAATAATATAAATTAAAAAGGTTTACAAAAATCTCCACTACCCAAGCCATTATTAAAGCCACATCGCATAACATCAATGAAGATGTTTACGTACCACAACCTTTCATAATTTAAATCAAGGCCACCAACTTCCTTTTAAAGTATTGTGATGAGTCTGAAGAATCGTACCAACTATATATGAGATCGGATACAATCTACCCTCAATCTCTACAGTTCTATTAATTAGTTCGAAATAATTGAAATGTTATAATAGAAATGGACAATTGCTTGCTAGCCGAAATTCCCATAAAGCGCCTACAGCTTACGTCGATACAGGTTTTCAATACAGTACAATAGACAATACTCATACATTATATACTATCATTATCTAGAATATTTCTTAGCATCCTCTTTCATAGTGGAAAGAAGTTTAGAGTACTGTCTACCATCACTAACATATAATACAATTTTTGCGAAAACCTTTCTCAAGGTTATTATTACTATATAATAACCGTAATATATTTATATATATACATACTATATACTATTAATATTTCTAATATAAAAATATAATAAAGATTAACTACCATGGGTACGTTCAATAAATATTAACATATATATTAACTACTATATATAACGTACCTAATAAAGACTATTAAAGTTACCTATACCTCACATATAAAACGACCAACTCATTATATACTAATACTAATAATAAGTATAAATTCTAAGTAAATCGAGACATAGTTCAGAAAAAAGTACAAATATAAAATAAATAATAATAATATAAATAATATAATAGTTTAGGCTCTCTTGCCAATATTCGACTAAATTCTGCCTTCTAAGACTAAATGCCCGATTATTAATTTTTAAAATAAACCTACTAAAATCAGACAACAATCTAGAACTCGCTAACACGCCTCAATAGTCGTCCCTCCACCAAGATATGAAACTGTTATTTTTCATTAAACTAATAGCCTAGTATTATGTTTAGTTACCTGAAATATACAATGGTAAGAGTTAAACTAATATATTACCTCAGTATTAAGCTTAAATGGAAGTGTAATTATATATAATAACATGGTTTGAGTAGAGAGTGTTGATAATTAACTAAATATAATAAGAATACTTCGAATATATGTTACATCTTAAATAAAAGTACTTCAACAAATCACATAGCTTAGTTTACCTGTTATTTTTAACTATTATAAGAATAGTGGTAATCATTATATATACATGATAAGACGACATATAAATGTTGTATTTCTTGATTTTATCAGTTTTAATGATAATCAAGTTGTGTGTAAAAATAGAAAATTTCTACAAATTATTATAAGTTCTTATGGAAATGAATTGGCGCACTAATAAACATATATAAACTAGTAGTTATATAGATTTTGATATTTTAGCAGTGAAATTTTTCTCCAAATATATATTACTGTTTATATCACAAAGAATGTACGTATAACTTATATGTAAACATGTAATGCTCAATGAAATTGAATTATGCATGTTCGAGAATAAAAAGGCACACGTATGGATATTTAAATGATTTACCTCATGTTATGAGTTGAATAGTTAACTATATAGAATATACACAACTATGACGGGATGAGTATATTATTCATATATACATATTTATATATTATATATAGCAATATTATATTAATATATTAAAAATTTATATATATATATTATATATATATATTTATATATCTATATCATTAATTATTAATATATAATTATATATTATAAGTTTATTTTTTATAATAGAATAGAATATTTATGATATATTAATACAATTTATATTAATATATTAAAAATTTAATCTGACATAACTTACTGAATAACGTTAAAGAATCTCCGATTAAGAATTATCTCTCGAAAAGTAATGACACACTTACAGAAAAGACTTTAATTATCATATTTCGTGAAACCAGCGTATAAAGCATAATTACCATAATGTTAAAAAAAAAATCATCGAAAAGTACGAAGATTAAAAAAAACCTAGTTTTTTATTTTTGGGCGTATTTATGTCGTTTTGCAATGTCTTGTTTGATGTAAAACAAAATCCATTTGAAATCATTAAAATAATACAAATCTAACCTTGAGCCTTTCTACACAATTTAACTTCAATGAAAACATATAGTCCAATTATTAGTATGGCTCGAGCCGACTGTGTGGGGACATAGGTGGTGATACGAAGAGTCACCCTACGTCGTCCACTAGAGGCACGAGAGACCCGACTCACTGGATAATATCTCTATGCTCTCTGAGTCATTACTCATCTATGCTGGTTGTATTCGTAGTGTTTTTATATTTCATTTCAGAAAAACGATTACATCATAACTAAGCTTTAGCACGCTTGGCTGTCCAACATGATTTGTTTTTCTATAAGCGCTAAGATCAAATCTTTGCTCATTTAAATTTAACATATTAGTTGTATATTGAGCACCATTTCTGAGGTTTACTATGCCTTTCTATTATCTGCGGTTCCGATTCACTTCCACAAATATTGTAATTTGAGTTCTTATTTCTGTTATACTCTGATCTTCTATCCGAACTCACAATCTACAAACACTCGAACTTTCAACTCTCAATTCCATTCATCTGGGCATTCAATCATCTATCTATCATTCTAGCTCTCATATCATATTATCGATCTATCGCTCTCGGCTCTAATTTATTAATTCCTATTTCTACAATAACTTTATTACACCATCTACTCAACTACCTGCCAGCTTACGTTTCTTATCTCGTGAAAATAATCCTAAATTCATGACAAAAAAACAAAAAACCAAAGACAAAACAATAAATAAACAATAGTAAACACAATAAAACTGAAACATAAGTTTTATATTAATGATTAATATAATGCGATAAATACCACTGACACAATAAAATCTTTACTATTAATCGCAACCAATATATAATACAATTAATAACACTCCCCTATTCCCGTCCAGCGAAACCCACCAACAAAATATCGCCTCCTCTGACCTCCGATTCCTAGAATAGTAAAATCTTCATCCACTGAAACTCGTTGTCCTCGCTAATAGACAAATCCACCCGCCATATCACCATCTTACTTATCTCATCGCACATATATGTAGCACGTGTTATCACTTACATTTCAGCCAATCATGATTCTCTATTAATCTTCAATTTGTCACATATGCTGTGACCACTATCTACGCATCCTGAGACCCCCTAATCACTTTTACCGACTCCCCTTCCTCCGACCTTCTTCTGTTGATCTCATTTTAATCGACTCAATACCTCAGACTAATTATAATAACTACATACTCTTTTTATCATCTCTCTATAAGGTATCTTAATCTTATTGGCATCTCCATCTTTTGTTCCTCTATCACACCTCAGTGTTCCCTCTCTCTCGTATAACGCATCCACACTCTGGATCACTCAACTTCCCTCCTCCGAATTACTTACACCATCCGCTCCCTCCTTCTACATATCCCTCACCCTCTCTACCCCAATTCTTCCTCTCATCTAACCTCACTCCGTCGCTTCACGCTTTCTTAAATCACTTTACTTGCCTCTTCCTTGCCCACTCCCCTCCTCTTTGTGGCTTTGCTCTCGGCCCTTCCCCTTCCCCCTCCATTCTCGTCACTTATCTCCCCCTGATTCTCTACTGCTTTCCTCTTTCCACCTCCCCCCTCACCTCTTACCTTATTCGTCCCTCATCTTCGTCCTTCTTCCTCCCACCTTTCCCATTCCCCCACACTCTCCACTATCATTCCCCTCCTTTTCTGCCCTTTCCACTTCCCCTCCCTATCCCTCTTCATCACCCTCCCGCTTCCTCCTGACCTCATCAGCTCTCTCCTTCTTTCTTCCACCCTTCTCTATCCTTCAATCCTCTTCCCTCTTTCTAATCCCTAACTCCTCTCGTCTTCGGGCCCTCTTTCATTTCCACCCGTCTCTAATTCTATATCTGAATCTGTTTTTGACTCTTATTCTCCTCTGCACTATTATTTTTTCGTCATGCTCATGTGTGCGCCCTGAAGTGGGCGCCGTTGCTTTTCATAGAACAATCTGCCTCCATAAGTACTCTTCTTGATCGTGATCACTCTTCCTAAAAGCCTATTCAAATATTTTGCGTTTCTAAAATATACAAACTTAAGCGACGTAAACAAGAGTGTACTGATTTCACACTTATGCCTACGCGCCAGAGGTTATGACGAATAATTATTATATAATATTCAGTTATATATATCATAAAATATAAATATATATTATAATCGTAATATATATTAAGTTATATATATATATATATATATATATATATATATAATACTATATATATATATATATATATATATTATATTTATATAATATTATATATATATATATAATAATATGGTACTTTATAATACCAGCAAAATACTATTCTAATATATACTATATATTTTAATATATATAACAATACTTTTATTTATATATTATATATAAAAATATATATATATATATTAAAATCATATTTTTCTTTGTAATTATATATTACTTCATATATATAGTATATATATTATGCACAATTAATTTAAAACTTGTGTTTGAAAAATGATAAAGAAATGAAAAATAATTCTTTCTTTTATTATAATTATATTGTATTAACTGATTTGACGAAAAGTAAGGGTGGAAAAGGATTCATCTTCGTTAATATTCCATTCTTCTATTTGTTTGAAATCATAGAAGATGTCATAAGTGGTGGTATGGCTATAAATTAGGGATAATGAAGTCTCTTATTACGACGGCTTTTACAGATATTACTTGCTTAATAGATATTTGTTGTTTATTTTAAAATTTATTTATTTATTAATTAATTTTCTATTATAAAATTTTATTATTATTTTTTTAACTTTAATTTACTTTATTTTTTTTAATTAACTTTTTTTTTTTTCTTTTTTTTTTATTCTATAATATTTTATTAATGTATAATGATAGATTAATACACATAATTACAGTTGGATGACCATATATATATACTCGATATACATTATATTATATATGAATTATTTCCTAAAGCAATTGAATTTTTTCTACTTTTGTATATGTATATATTGTAATCAACACAGTATTATATAATAAACAATGAATCAAGATTAATGTCTAATAAATACATTCAACACTTGGTAATGAAATAAAAGTGACTCGACTTAATAAGTTTAATAACATAAAAAGCGGTTATTTTGAATATAAGTTATATAATGTTAAAATTCTAAATTTAATCAGGGCTAATATTAATACGGAGTGTCGAGTTCGAGATCTCCTTTCCACCTGATTCTTCCTGGATTCATAAGACTGAAATTATCGTTGTTTAAAGATTGATAAATCTATAATTGGGATGATTGCAGTCATTAGAGTCGTCTGTAGTACGGCTTTTACAGAGGATGAGTATTGTTTCATGATCATCATTTCTGAATGATTTGCGGTCGGATTTATGCTCTGTGCGCAATTAGTAATATTATGATCTTTTTCAATATTTTAATGATCAAGAAATGAATTTCCATTATTTTTCTCTGTTGGTTGTTGAAATGTAGCGTTTCAATAGCTATCAGTAAATGGGTGAATAAAAGTTGATGAGATGGATATTTTTTTGTGTCTGGTGTTGTGCTTAAAGGGAATTTCAGATTAACATCTTATAGGTGAGTCCGATTAATTACTCTGTCGACTTGTGCTTGTGCGTGTTAAATTTATAAGTTTGTCCTATATTAATATTGATCAAGCTGTTGCAAAGTATATATGTAAGTGATAATTATACGGTGAGTGGGTTTATTGGATTTTGGAGGCGTTATTAAAATTCTTTTTAAGAATTTTGATTAATGATGCTATTAAAAGTGATGTTTCTTTTGAAAAGTACTAATATATTCTGTAATTGAGAGTGAGTATGGGTAATCTGTTTCTGTTATTTATGTTGAGATATTATTCGTAGAAAACTTTAATTTTGCTTTTTGTGTGCTATGTGTATTTTTTTCCATTGGATATTTCATTTTGGTGAAAATGGTTTTAATATGTTGTAGCTCATATTGTTTTATAATGTGTGGATAACTTTAATAGGCATCGGTAATAAATAAGAGAGAGATAGAGGGCTATCTTATGGTAGTGCGATTATTGTGTGATAACAGCGTTATATTAAGTACCAATGACCTATGATTAAGTTGTAGGTGTGTGAGATTGTTGTCGTTTTCATGTATTACAGAGGATGAGCGAAAAGTTTACTGTGTGGTTCTTTGTGTATTCCAAGGTATCTAAAGAATAACAAGGCAGTGGGCGAGTGAGTATAAGGAGTAATTCTATGTATAAATTTATTCTGTGGGTTGAAATGCCTGTTGTGATGTATAGGTATGTATTAATATTCAATGTTGCTGTTCTCGAGGAATTGCTAGGGAAAAAATGTCATCAAACGATATAATTAAGCCATATATGGTGATTTGAGGGCTGTGCGATGAGAATGTATGTCAATAAGTGTGATTCTAGCATAAATTTTCCAATGTACCCGGTATTGCTAAGTACAATATAGGAAGAGAGAAGTAGGGGAACCAATACTCAGATCCTGTTTTTATGTTATAGTTAGAATAGTGTTGTTCATTGTGTTGGAAGATATTATAGACTCAATTAGATATGTGTAAGAAATTAATAAGGAAACTCTAAAATAGTTAATGTGTTGATACCAAAAAAGTGTGGTTTATAGTTTATCAAAAACCTATTAAAAATCCCTTAATCACTCCTGAACCTTAACTAAGGCATAAACATAATAATTTCTTCCATCAACATAACACATATTATAATAATAAAAGCCCGAGAAGAACTAGGATGCTGAGTATGCGGTTCCCTCCTCTCATCCACATACTTAGCAATATATGTTATACACTGGAATGGCTAGTGAATACTACTATTACATACTTTTCGCTCATTCACACTCTCTCAACGGGGAACACTATATGCGCTAAGAGAATTAACGTTTGATACATTTGTTCTAGCAAATCCTCAAAACACAACACATTCAAACATAATTAATACAGTAATTCACCACATTATAACAGCATTAACCCACAGATTTAAAATATAATATGTCACCAAGAATTACATCAATTACAAATCTACTAACAATACCCTGCACGTTTTTAGATATACTCTTAATATAACACAAAAACCACATCAACAAATTAGTCTACCTACTGTATTACAGAAAAACCAATCTTCTTGAACAATACCTATTAATACTACAACTAATTTTGGTATCCCGTAACACACTAATACACACACCAAGTAATAGCCACTCAAATTAATCGCTACTTCATATTTACGAGTCAACTAAAATGTATTGCTCCCACATAATTACAAAAATGAAGCTACAACACATTAAGAACCAATTTTTCACCAATATTAAATAATCCATATGGAACAACTAAATAATACACATACATCCAAAAAAAGCAAAATTAAGATTTTAACGACATAATATACAACAATTAAACAGAACAAAGACCCATACCACACATCTAAATACAGAAAAATATTAATGAAAACCTAATATCCAAAACAAACATTCACTTCTAACTAATAATACTACTCATAATCAAAATCTATATAAGAATTTTTTAAATCTTCAAAACCAATTAAATACCCTTACATATCCACCAGATTATAAATTATATATTACCTTATGACAATCAGCTGTGATTCAATTTATAATAATTAAGGGGGGAATGAAGTTATTTACACAAATAAGAAAAAGTCTTTCTTTGCTGAAATAATGTTAGTCAAATATTGAAACAAAATTTCCACCTTAACACCAAACAAACAAAAAAATAAACAATCTTAATCAACGTTAAAATATTGAAAAAAAAATAACCAACCAATACCAACAAACAAAAAATAAGAAAAATAAGGGAAATCTTCATTGATCAATAAAATAAGAAAAATCATAATATCAGTTGCTGGAGAGCAATAAAATAGACCAAAAATACAGAATGAGTATCATGAAACAACATTCCTAACTATATAAAATCGGATAACCAAAACAACTGAAAATGTATCAAACTTCATATAAATAATTTACATCTTAAACAAACTGAAATTTCCAGTACGTTGAAAAGTAGTAATAAGATCATGAGTGGATACAAAGGAATGATCTTTCGAAAAGCTATCGTACTCTTCAGATTATTTTAGATCATTCAATAAGAACTTTTAACATTTATTTAAGGGTTTAAATAAATATTTATAAATGAATGAAATAAATGATTTTGTAGAATAAAGAATTAGACACCAAGTGTTTAAAATTTAGTACGTTAAATAAAATAAACTTATTAGTTGATTTTGTTTATATATACATAGGCACATATTAGTAATAAATATATATACTATAATACATAATAATTATATCAATATAATATGTAATATTAATATAAATAATAATATAAATGTATATATAATATATATATATATATATATAATATATATAATAAACTTAAAATAATAAAAATATTTAATTTATATAGATATTGCAAGAAAAATATATTAAAAATTATACATTAATACTATTAGTCCAGGTACCTTTTTAATCAACAGTATCCTACTCCACTATATAACAATTCACATATTGATATTATATATATGTACTTAATAAATAATATAAATTAAGGATATATATACATTAACTAATAATTTTAAAAAGATTTTATTATGTATTTTAATAATATATCTATATATAATGAGTAATAATTTTCTGAGTATACCTCTCTATACTATATAATATATAGCGTCTATATTATAATAATATATATTATATAGTATTAGTTGACATAACTATTATCCTACTACTCTATATAATCCAGTGGCGCATTGAGTGGGCACCGATTCCTTCGAAAACCAACCCACCCGGTTTTTTTCAAAAAAAGGCACCCAACTTGTAAAAAAAGAACCCTAAGCACTATTTGCTCCAACGTGTGACTGAGTCTTTCAATTTTTTTTCAGATACATCAACTCTGGTGTCAAAAATAGTAAAACAAAATGAAAATATTAAGAATATTTTATTTACTATTTAAATTTTACTAAGTGAATGTTTATATAAACTCATTTTAATTCATTTGTTGATAATGAAAAACATATATGTTATTCTATTTTCGTTTGAGATTAGTAACGATAGTTAAAAATAAGTTTATAATCAAAAAAAAATATAAATAATAATAATACGAAAAATATTTTTATATTATATTAATAATAATAAATAAAGATAATATATATAGGAAATATTGCGGCTTTCAACATAAAGAAAGATAAATCTACTAATTTATTATTATATAGTAATATATCAGTAAAATGATATACTTCATACTATAGATATAGTATTATTATATATATATATTATTATTATATACTTTTAAAATATACTCATATATCTATATATATACTACTATTTAATATTTTATACGTATAGATACATATAGATATAATATATATATTATATAATAATATAAATTATATGATATAGCGTTTAATAATATCATAATTAATTATATATAAATATATATATATATTTATTATATAGATATAATCATATATATAATAATATATATACCTAATAATATATTATATATATATATATAATAATAATAATATAATATATATATAAAATATTAATATATATAATATAATTTATATATATATTAAATAATATTTTTTTTAAAAAAATCACTTTTATAAAAACCCTCTACATATATTTGTCACCACCTTGTTATTTGTTTCTTCGTTCTTTAAACAATTATGCAAATTATAGTAAAAAATAGTAAAACAAAAATGATATAAATACCTTAGAAGTCATATATACTCTATTTACTTAGTTGAAATATTTGATAAGCTCATTTTAATTAATTTGTTTTAATAAGAATATATTTATATATTATATAAATATATAACTATATAATATATAAAATAAATATATATATATATATTAGATATATATATATATATATATATAATATTATATTATATATAGATGAGAGAGAATAGAAGAAGAGAGTAAAGGCCTTAAAATATAAATTATATATCTCGAAAGATATATGGCACTCACCAAATAAACCAATTATCTATTTTGTGAGGATCAGAGTATATTAAGTATAATACTTATTATCCATGAAATGTAAAATATAAAATAATATAATATAATGTATGAGAATAATGATATTATACTGATATACAGCTGACGTCCGTGTACAATAAGTGGGAAACCTGCTCAGAATTCTATCGATGGTACAATGTATTTAGGAGACGATAACGATAGTAAACGCTAGGTTTTGAGTATCATTTTCAACAAATGTAAAGAGTACCTTCAATGCAACATCTGTATTAATAAAATGAGAACGATTAAGATTCAGCAATAAAAAAAAACTGATTAATCTTTTGATCAACGAATTACTTTTGAGTGCTAAACGCTTCATTTTAATGTATTAATATTAGAAGAAAAGTCCTTGTGTGAGTTTTTGAGTCTCTCATGTGGATATATACCATGGCATATACCCATTGTGGTGTACCTCGTCACTTGGGGTTGGAGCATATTGCGTCTCCCTGCCACCCATCTATAACTAGTGGATGTGCACCATCCCCTCTTCCTTCTACACGCGTAAGATCCTCCTGAGCCCTCTCCCAACAGAGTGAAGATGTTTCTTGAACTATACCGCACACTGTGATTTCACTATAGAGTTTGCCGAGAATGATGACGAGAGCGTTACAAGATCTTTCTTCACGCAGATTGGCACTTTTATTGCTTTTCATATGTTTATGACTTAATTGTATTCACAATGTCATATAATTATCGACCATTTTTTAACTTCAGCTATTGAGATATGCGCTAGAATTCAGAACCTCAGTCCATAGTCAACTCCCTTGTAATGTTTTTCCCATTCTATATGATCCTCTAAGGTCTTTTGCCTGTAAGATTACTGTTTACTATATCGAAACTTTTTCATGATTTTTATATTATATACTTTGATAAAATTTGATATATATAAACAATAAAGTAATTGAAAAATCTGTCTGATCACTCTGGCGGATGATTACAGAGAAAGGGAATATATATAGAATAAAGATACCGAATGTTTCTCTCCGGTGTTCTCTTTTTCGTATATAGATTCATACTGATTAATTCGCACGAAAAACCCAATGTTCCATACTGGGAACATTTTTTCCATATAATCACACACTGGTTTTTTGCCAACCACTGAATAGTAATTATGTCTAATTATATATATATATATTATATATATATATATATAATTTATACTATATATAATATATATATATTAATATACTATATTTATATATATAATATATATATATATATTCATATATAACATATATATATATATTATAATATATTATATTATATATATATATAACATATATATTATATATTATATATACTATATATATATATATATAATATATTAATATTTACATAATATATCTATATTAATATATATTAATTATAAATATATATATTATATATATAATATATAGATATACAGTGATATTATATATATATTACCTCCTGCGAATAACAAATATTGTTATATATATTTCTATTGTTAATTTCTATACATGGTAGCTAAAACATATACATCTCACATACGTTTTATGCCATTTGAGTTGCGTCACTATCAAGTCAGAGCAGCGATATCTATATATATATGAGCACTTGTTACTATTAATTATAGTTTCTTGGAATTATATACTACTATACTATTATGTTAATATATTTTTGGAAAATTCTCACTGCCATCTCAATTCTGTATATCACAAATTAGTATTAGTGTCGTAAACCATCAAGATTATGTTTCATGCTTCCGATTGTTTATGAAGAAATTTGATATATATAAACTATAGTTAAAAATACATAATAAAAGTCTAACAATTTTCGTTACGCTCTTAAATGTATGTAAATATATTATTAGAGCCTACTATAATATTAAATAAATTATTAATAAAAAAATAAATTACCTATAATATATATTTTACTTGAAATATACTATTAAATCTTATATTAATCTAACTATATATAATTAGTAATTGAATCACTCACTTAAATATCATACCCTATATATTTATTATAATAAATCTTGGCCTAAATATTACACATATTTATTCCATTAACTCTAGTATAATACTTACCCTTATATAAATGTATTATATAAGATTACTAATAATGAAGATAATAAATTAATATTATACAATACTATACTATATAATTATACTATTCTTGAGAAAAAAAGTTCATCTTCTAACACTAATATGATAAGCGTTGTACTGTTTCATTGTGAGTAGTATCGAATATAGGTTTTAATAATAAATAAAAATCATCTTGATAGCTTAACTGATACTGATATGAAATCCTAACATACATGAAAGTATACCTATAAATATATATATATTTAAATAATATTAATATATATATATTATATATATTCTAATATAATATATATAATACCGGATATATATATGAATATATATTAATATAAGATATTAATATTAATATATATTATATATAATATATATATATATATATACTAATATATATATTATATATATAATTATAGTAGTATAAGGATTTTTACTATATATTATATAATAATATTAATATATATATTATATATATATTATAATATCATATATATATATATACCCATTATATTATCATAATTATATATTTTAATATTAATTAATATATAATTAATATATAATATAATATTTAGTATTTATGTATTAATGTATGTAATATGTAATATATTGTAATGTATGTATTGTATATATGATGATATGTTAGAATATTGTTAATGTATAATTAGTATGTTATATACTGTATATAGTATTATGTATAGTATGTATGGATTATTATGGCACCCATTAGGTATGAATATATCGTGCTAAGCATTTTAATAGTTATCTTAATATTAAATACAATACTTTCTAGAACCAGGTATATAACTTAAGAAATTATATATATTGAATAAATTAAGTTGCCGAAGTCATTATTTAAAAATAGATAAGTTATTAATAACGTGTATTATTCATATTTTAGTTGAGTAGTTTAATATATTTATAATCCTATATTTTTCCGGTTTATATGAAATTTTTAATAAAATAACCTTTTTTATTAATTTATTATAATTTTAATTATTAATTTAAATAAATATTAATTAAATTCTTATTTTTAATTATATATTCATTAAATTATTATTATA
>JABUQX010131622.1:0-2500 GCA_015478945.1 Trachelipus rathkii
TCAGACGCCTCCACATCCTGAACGTTCCTTCCTCTTTTCGCCATTGCCGCGTTCACGTTGTCGCTCCATCTAACTTTAGGTCTTCCCACACTCCTTCTTCCTTCCGGTATCCATTCCAGATATCTTCTGGGCACTCGTTGCTCCTCCATCCTTCTGACATGTCCATACCACCGCAGCTGACCACTCTCCACTAGCTCCACCACGCCCCTCACACCTAAATCTGCCCTAACCTCCTCACTTCTCCTCCTATCTCTCCTTGTCACTCCTCTAATCAGTCGCAACACGCGCATCTCGCACGCCTCCAACTTGCTCTTTGCTCTCGTATTAAGAGCCCATGCTTCATGTCCGTACATCAGTATTGGTCTTAGTATACTTGTGTACATTACCATCTTGACTCGTCTCGAAATTGCTTTTTCCTTCAACAATGGGAACATCATTGCTGTTGTCCCATTAAATTTCCCTATTCTCTTATTTAATTCCAACATTGTGTCGTTTTCCTCTCCATAATGCACCCCTAAATAATTAAACTGGTCCGTTTGTCTCAGCCTTTCTCCACGCAAACTTACGTCCAGGACATCTCCACCACTTCCGATCATTATTATCACCTCCGTCTTTCCTCGGTTTATCCTCATACCCCTTTCCTCCAACTCCTCATCCCACACCTCCAGAAAATTCTGCAGTCTCTCCTGATTTTGAGCAAACAACACCAAGTCATCAGCGTATCCAAACATCTCATCCTCCACTCTGTTCCGCACAGATCTCCCACAACTGTCCATGTATATAATGAACAGTATTGGGGACAGCACGCTCCCTTGCTTCACCCCCGTCGTGACGTTAAACCATTCTCCCTCTCCGGACATAGTCTTTACTCTACACTTACTATCTACATAAGTGCTCTTTATTGCTTTTATTAATTTCCCAGGTATTTCATATTCTATTCTACTCAGTTCCCTCCACAACAGCTCCCTTGGCACTCTATCAAACGCCTTTTCTAGATCTACGAAAGCTGCGTATGTTTTCCTATTAAATTCCCAGTTCTTTTCACTTATCATCTTCAAAGCGAACACCAGATCTATGGTTGATCTCCCCGGTCTAAAACCATGCTGCACTCCTCTAGCTTGTGTTCCACCACCTCTCTCAGTCTTCTCTCCAATATCCTCTCATAGATCTTCGCAGGGTGCGACATTAATGCAATCCCTCTGTAGTTACCACATTCTGTTTTATCTCCTTTTTTATATATGGGGCAGATTGTTGCCCTACTCCATTCACTAGGTACCACTTCATCTCTCCAACACCTATTCATCAGATTTAACATTCGTCTTGTCCCTTCATCTCCCATTTCTTTCAGCATCTCCGCAACTATTCCATCTTCTCCAGCCGCCTTTCCGTTCTTCATATTTCTCAGCGCCACCATCATCTCCTCCTCCGTGATCAACCACCACTCCTCCTCTCCTCCATCCTCTAACAAATCAAACTCTTGCAGTCTCTCCTCCACTACGCCCTCCACATTGTACAAATCTTCAAAGAATCTCCTCCATCGTTCGTCAATCTCCCTTTGATTTACTATTAGAGTTCCATTTTCGCCCTTTATAGCTCGTGCCATTGGTGTCGAGCTTTTCCTATAATTCTTAGATTAAAAACCAGCTTTCTTATGCCTGTCACATCTTCTTCCAACTCCTTTCCGATTTTTCCCAGGTGGTTTCCTTTTCTATCCTTTTCACTCTATCAGATTCTAGCCGAGCCTCTACATATTCTCTTCTCTCCAACTCACCTCTCGTTTTTATCCATCTCCTAAAACATCTCATCTTCTCTCTTACAGCAGTTTTAACACGTTCTGTCCACCATGGTGTTTTCTTCTTTTTTGTTCCTCCTACCATTTTTATTCCCATCGCCTCTTCTGCGCTTTTTAACACCGCTTCTTTAAAGGTGTTCCAACACTCCTCAGCACCTTGCCCCTCCTCCTCCGCTGTCATGTTATTTCTTATTTGTCGTTGATAATTCTCTCTGCATCCTGGCTCTTTAATCCTTTCTATTTGCACTCTCCTTCTCATCTTTCTTGGATGCAAAGTAGGTTTCTTTAATATCATCTTACCCAACACCATACGGTGGTCTGCATCTCCAGACACGGATGGTACACTCCTTACATCTCTAAACATCTCTTTTTTATTAGTCAATATCAAATCTATCATGGATTTCTCCACATAGACTTCCCTTTCTCTGTTCCATCTATACCATGTCCACTTATGGCTTTCTCTGTGTTTATAACAGGTGTTCATAACTGTTAACCCATTCTGTAAACAGAAATCTATCACCCTCTCTCCAGCTCTGTTTCTCTCGCCAACGCTGAAAGCTCCTATAACATTCTCCACACCTCTTCTCTGTGTTCCAACATGTCCATTTAAATCTCCCATTATCACTATTCTTTCCGCATATGGTGCCCTATTTTTAATTTCCTGCAATTCCCGGTAAAACTCCTCCTTATCAGCCTCAGTTCTTCCCT
>JABUQX010131622.1:15000-20000 GCA_015478945.1 Trachelipus rathkii
TAATAATAATAAAATAATAATAATATAATAACAATAATAAAATAATAATATAATACTAATAATAATTAAATAATAATAATAAAATAATAAATAATAATATAACAAAATAATAATAATAATAATATAATAATAAATAATAATAATAAAAATAATAATAATAATAAATAAGAATAATTATGATAATAATATAATAATAATAATAATAATAATTAAAAAGCTTTGGATCACTCGCAAGATTCTAAAATAGGACGTTATTTTTGGAGAGATATTATTAAGTTTACTTAAGAGTACAATTGAAAATATTTACTAGACAGAAGTAGAGAGACTATTAAGAGTGATATCCGAACATTCCGTCTCTGTACTTGAGACATCATAATAGAGAGTTTCAGGAATATGAAGAAGAAGGAAGAGAAGGAAGAAGAAAGAAAGAGAAGAAGGAAGAAGAAGAAGAAGAAGAAGAAGAAGAAGAAGAAGAAGAAGAGAAGAAGAGAGAAGAAGAAGAAGAAGAAGAAGAAAAGAAAGAAGAAGAAGAAAGAAGAAGAAGAAGAAGAAGAAGAAGAAGAAGAAGAAGAGAAGAAGAAAAGATAAAGAGAAAAAGAAAAAGAAAAGAAAAAGAAGAAGAAGAAAGAAAGAAGAAAGAGCAAAAGAGAAGAAGAAGGTTAAAAGAAGAGTAAAAGAAGAAGATGAGGAAAAGAAAAAAAGAAGTAGAAGAAGAAGAAGAGAGATGAAAAAGAAGAAAAAAAAAGAAAAAGAAGAAAAGGAAGAAGAAAGAAGAAGAGAAAAAGAAGAAGAAGACGAAAAAGAAATAGAAATAGAAACAGAAAAGAAGAAGAAGAAGAAAGAAGAAAAAGAAAGAAAACGAAAGAAAAAGATAGAAAAGAAAAAGAAAAATAGAAGAGAACGCGTAAAAGAAATAATAATAATAATAATAATAATAAATAAATAATAATAATAATAATCTAATAATATAATAATAAATAATAATAATAAATACATAATAATCATAATAATATAATAAATAATAATAATAATAATAAATAAAAAATAAATAATAAACCTTGCCAATTAACAAAAACTAATCAAGTTTTTTTATATATCACTTCCTGAAATCTCGGATAATTAATAAAGGTTTATAAATGTATGAGAAACAGAAAAGACACATAATTGGGAAAAATACTCACAATCATAACTTTAAAGATAACGTATAAAAAGTTTGAGAATGGGATGTAGGATTGACCAAAAGAGCACATGAGTTACCCACGCACCGCAATATACTCAACGGAGGTCTTGAGACACAAAGAAACCGGCACTGGCCCAATGTCATCTTTATACATCGAGTCGAAGCGCTCTGCACAAGATGAGTGCTTCTGACAACAAATTTATTGGAGAGCGGACTGAAAGTAACAAGATAATGTTCGAATATAATTTTATCACATTTGATCCACATTCGGAAAATGCAGTTCTCTCACGTCACATAGATCCGAAACATGCCAAGACGGCACGCGACTTCATCACACTCAATCCGGGCCGGCAGTTTCAAAGATTACATATTTCTAACCGGTATAGGCTTCCTGAAAATTGAAGCAATTCTCCAGAATATTTAAGTCTATTAATGACGTTTCTTTTGTATCTTGGAGTTCTGATATTGCTTTCATTGGCAAATTATTCCACAATTACATTGCCTTACTTGATCAAAATCACGAATATTCATAATCCCATTGCTAGCTAGTCTTAGGCCTTTTGGATTTAGTGGAGGAAGTACGTCGCGGCCCTAGGCTCAAAAAGTTGGAGACGCTGTTCTAGGATTTTGTTTGGAGATATGTTCTTATATCTGTTCACTAGAGGAATAAAATGAGTATTGTTGTTATTCCTCATTAATGATTATTTTTCTGAATAATATTATTTGGGCATTTACAAGAATCTTATTGCAAGACTCTCTCATCCTTTTTTTAATCCTCTAAGTCTGATGGAGCATAGTAACCCAAACTTCTTTAAATGACGCCTGGCTTCTCGCTGAAAGAACAGCACCCGAATGATCAAACTCAAATAAGAGATTGTGGAATTTCAGAAGTGTTGTGAGATAAATGTATACCTCCATTCAAAATAAAAATTTAATAATGGAGGAAAGTTAAATTTTTATTATGAAATCTTTTATAAGGAGAAAAAAATAGACTGCTTCCTACGTTTAATTTTTAAGTTAAAATTAGATTATTTCTAGAATAACCAAAAAAAAATATATTTAATATAGTAAACGGTAAAAAAACAAAAAAATCAACTTACGACTTTGAAAATAAAATATCAAGAACTAACCAAAGTTATACACTAAACATTTTTTTAGAAGAATTTTTGAGACTTTCTTATTAAATAAAAATAAATTAAATAATAAATTAAAAGCAAGAGTAAAAAATCTCACCTTGAAAAATGAAAATCTGTTGATTTAAAAAATTTAATATTATCAATTTTGTTATTCAAAAAATAAAAATAGTTTTTTTAGAACTGAGAGTCCATAAGCCTGATTCTATTATGAATGTTAACTATAGAGTAATTATATATATAATATTATATAATATATTATGATATATATATATATATAATATAATAATATTATAATATATATATATATTAATATATATATATATATAATATATATATATATATATAATAATATTAATAGTAATAACCCTTTGATGAGTTAATACAGTGATAATTGAAAAGGGTATTACCTTTTTTTTTATTTTCTAAGACCTAATTAAATCAGGCTGTAAATAATGGTACATCAATATTAACAGTTAAACCAATGGGTCAGTTCACAAGTCATTAATAATATTGGGTGAAGGTTAGATATCAAATTTATATTTTCAATACACAATTTCCGGCCTTTACAAGCCGACAACACATGCGACTCTCTTTCTTGTAATTTGAAGCCAGACTCTATGCATTCTCTTCTTATGATCGAACACTAACTTGCTCTTATTCCCTTCTCCGGCCATTTCGCTTGGACTGCACGTTTCCGTGGCAGTCGCATTTTACATGTGAAAGGCGCCTCACAAAGAATCGTTAAAATTCTCTTAGACAATGAAATAATAATTAACAATTTAATGTGTACGGATGCATATATCAAGTAGCTATACATAGTTATTATAGTAAGGGTAGAGAAACTGCCCTTACAAGTTTTTTTTTTTTTTTTTTTTTTTTTTTTTTTTTTTTGTTTTTTTTTTTTTTTTTTTGAATTTGAAAATTTTATTTCTACAATACTATTAAAACAAACCATATATAACCAGACCTTATTAACTTTACAATATCCAATACAATAATGATTTCGTTTCAATAACCTCTATTACAGAACGTAAGACCGCCTTAATTTAAGAAGATAAAATTATTCCATTAAATTGAGACAAGATAAGGGTAAGAGTGAATTTCGTATTTGACGGGAGGAGCCAGAAGCCTCATTATCTATTGAAACATTACGAAGCGTATCGGGATCAATCATGTAATCATAATTAAAGTCAATAATAAACCCATATTTCTCTAAAAAATCCATACCCAAAATATTGAAACTTATTTCGGCCGCGAATGCATATAATTCGAATTGTCTTCCAAGCCCGATGTCGATCTTAATTAATTTCTTATTATAAATAGATATCAATGCCCCGTTAGCCGCAGTCACAGATCCTATTATACCCCCACTCCTATCTGCCTTTGAAGGTTGTATTAAATTTAAAGAACTCCCCCAATCTATTAAATAATTATTCATGCTTCTTCTATCAGTGACGGAATAAAATCTCATAAAATTTGCCCTCTTAGCCATCGCAGTTCCAACATTAACATAATTTTTCTTTAAAAAAGTTACATCCCTTTCGCTTCCGAAATTTATATAGGAAACATCATCAAAATCGTCGCTCTTCTAACATCATCATTATTATTATTATTATTATTTTTATTATTTTTTCATTATTATCACTATCACTATCATTACCATTATTATTATTATTATTACTATCATCATTATTATTATTATTACTATTATTTTTATTATTATTATTATTATTATTATTATTATTTTTATTATTCTCTTCATTATTATTATTATTATTCTTTTCATTACTATTATTATTATTCCTTTCATTACTATTATTATTATTATTATTATTATTATTTTTTTCATTATTATTATTATTGGTAGAATAACAATTCAGGGTCCTTCGTTCTTCCTCAACTCGCGCCTCGGCAATTAAATCATGAGCGCTACGGTATTCTTCCCTCTCCCGTAGTTCAGTTATTTCAGTATTTTTAAACATCCCGTTTTCTATATCTTTACTTAAACTACCCTCTTGCCCCGCATGCGTCGAGCTACGTACTAAATAACACCAGCTTTTGCCTCCGTGCTTTCTCCTGTCTCAGCAGGGGAATGAATTGGTTCATTGGGGGGAACGACCACTCCCCCACCAGAGTCGCTCTCTGAGATAGCAGTTACAGCAATACCATTTACATCCTCGTCCCTAATTTCGTTCTCGTAATTAAGAGTTCTATTACTAGCATGTTCATTATTACAGTCAGTATTTCTAACATATTTATACCTATTATCATAATATGCGTTTCTATTATAATTATAATTATTATAATTACCATTATGATTTACATGTCCATTATTATAATTATTACTATAGTTGATAGATCTAGTCCATTTATAAACATTATTATGGTTAATCCCTCTATTTCGCCCGTAATTATAATCATTAAAAGTACCCATTTTGTAGCAGGCATTTCTAAAATTGTTAACGTAATACTTTCTTCTTCGATGGAAGCCATTCTCCCCTCCCCCTGGATATTTCGGATAACCCCCATAAGTAAACCCCCCAAAATTCCTATAACGAATACCAGCAAAATGTCTGTAATTATGGCTATAATTCCTACCGTTATTATGATTATTATTATTATTATAATGATAATATTTTCTATTATTATAGTTATTATTATGACTATCATTATAATGATCATTG
>JABUQX010131622.1:25000-53630 GCA_015478945.1 Trachelipus rathkii
TAATTATAAAAAATACATTAGTTGTTTAGTCAATATGCTTATTTATTTTTCCAAAAAAAAGCAGTAAAAGTGAGATTTGTTAATAGTTGTATTTAGGTGTCGTTAAATTTGAGTTTCTCATTCACAAAATGACCCCTCCCTCTTCCTTCTCTACGCATACGCCTCCCCCTTCCCTCCCCCCCCCCCCCCTCCCCCCCCCCCCTCCCTCTCCCGCTTCATATATTTGTGTATTATTTAATACCGTTAAGAATTTTTAATTCCATTTAGTTTCATAGTTGAAAACTGTTTTTATATATCAATTTTTATAATTCGTCTGAATGCGAGATTACGTGCTGTCCTTTTTGTCTTAAGATTTTCTATGTTACACAAATTTTCTTCCTGCCTACTTAATGAATGCAAAATCGATTTTCTTTCCGCTACTTTTCGACATTTAAAATTATTTTGTTACACTTCTTAAAAAACATTGATGCTTTTATTAACTAAGGTATTGTTCAGCATTTAAGAGCCAAAGAAGAATCGGAAAATAGGCCGAGATGTGAATATAGCAATTTTAAAAATAAGATGTCAATACTTTATTAAAAGTTTAGTTGTCCAATAAACTGTCATTTGGAAAGATTTACAAATATTTGCTCTTTATATACCCTAAATCACATATATACATTCTGAAATAAGTGTGTTTAATGAAAAAAAATTTAATAACTTATAAATTCGTTTTCTATTTTTTCTTAAAATATTTTCTATTACTTATACGTAAATTTCGTATATCTTTAAATAGAAGGATGTAATATAAATTTTTCCTTAATTTTAAATTGAATTTGATAACATTATTAACATTAGTTTGTTTATAATGGATTTTTTTCTGTATTTATATTATCAGGGAAGTGCAAATAAAAGATTATTAATCATATGTTCTTTTTAAAGCTTTTCTTCAACACTTATACACAGATACGTGTTTTTTTTTATTTTATGATTCATATAGTTTATTAATATATGTAATGTCTTTAAATTTTGATACGTTATTTTTATTTAAATTTGAAATTTTAATACTATTGTTTTTTATATATATAAGCTAATAATATTTATTCAAAATGAATTTAGATATATTTCTGTATTTATATAATAATTCATATATAATAAACTTATACTAAATACTTAACAGCTTAGGTTTATTACTTATTAAATGGTTATCACTGATTTAACAATATTTTAGAACTCTTATTAATCTTTCTACGATTTTTCCTAAATATTAACTTTTTATTAATAGAACTTGGTAAGATCTGTAATCATTGATATTTTGTCTAACTCGGATGATTCTCATTTATCGGAATAATATGATGCTAGTTTCATTTGTTAATTAGTTTAAGGTGTTTTAGAGTGCACCTCAGTCAAGGTGGTATTATGGTTAATTAAGGCATTGAGGTCTGTCTTAAATTGTACTAGTGTTGTTTAACTTAGAAATTTCGTACTATCAATTAGTTATTAATGTTTGTATTTGGTGTATTATAAACCTAAAATAATTATTCAATATTAAGTTTTGGATAATATCCTGTTTTAGATAAAATATAGTAATCTTTTAACAGTCTTTTGGCTCTAAGCAAGCCAATTGTTAACGAGTTCTTGTTTCGTTTTTGCTTGAAAACGTTTTTCCTACCTTAAGTGATATATATGAACAACTTTACGACAATAGTCTTATCAAAGGTAAGGATTAGTTTATTTTGTTTCCTAAGTTCAACAGTTTGATTAACTTCTTTTGTCCTTGGGTGAAGTAGCGACTTAGGAAACTCCGCTTGGATGTTTTTGCTTTTTCAACGTGTATGATGTCATTAGGGGAAGCTACATCAGGGCATCTACTCTGTAGTTAGAAAATTAAGTATTGTGTTTTCTATGATGAACGGGGTGTACAATTTCTCGCTATCAGATAAAAAGATACATATAGTATAAAGATGATAAATATCATATCATTAATTGTTTTTGAAGAGCTTGATACAGTATCTGTGACAGTATTTTTTTTTAAATTGTAAAATTTTAACAATCTATTCTTGTTATAATAATCTACTTTCCAATAAATTAAAATCAATTATTTTTACTATTAGTTATTTTATGTAAACTCATTTTGTTATTTTTAATTAAAAATTAATAATTTATATTCTTTATACTTATGGCGCAATATTCGCCCTCTTTTTTTTCTATTCTTAAATTTTCCCATTAATCGTTCTCATATTGTCTAGAATCTCCTCATACTTTACTTACATTTCAGTACGATTTTTTCCTAAAATTATCTAATCTCTATATTCTATAATTATTTACTTTGGGCATTTTTTATCTTATATCGTTTTAATAAAGGGATTTAAATTTATTAAAATTTAACAAGGATTCCATAAATTCAAAGTGACATTTTGAGAAAAGTATATAAATGTTCTGTCAATTTTTTAATTCGAGATATATGTGCTGATTTATCATCGTCAAAAGCATGAAATGTAAGGCTGGTTAATTTGTTATTAATTAGATGTTAGCGTTTGTCTTTAAAATTAAGTAATATTAATTTCTCTTTATAATTTTCTTTTTAAAAATTTCATATAGTATATATTATTCTATAAATATTTGTTTTTTATACTCGAAATATTTATTAGTTGGTGAAAAGCTGTTTAGGTAAGAATTTTAACGTTCTTAAATTACGCTTTCGTTTTGATCTTTAAATTTTTTCACATTATTTAATTTATATTTTCTGAACTTCCCTTCTAAAACAAAGTAAACGACGTTTTATCTTTTACAAATTTAAACATTTGAAAATTTTATCATCTTATGGTTACATATTCTTTCTACTTATTTATGTAAGTTTTATAAACTGGTAATTTCATTTTATAGCCTATTTGAAAAAATAATTTGTTTCATATATTTTGAAATGCAATTTTCAAAAGCAGAAAAATGTGAATTTAGTTAAAGGTTTTTAAGGTTGTACTCATCGTTATAATTGCATCAGTTTCTTTTAATTAATTGTAAAATTTTCTCATTTATTCTGATTTTTTTCTATTATATAATCCTAACAATTATTTCTTTTTTTACATATAATTTTTTGACCAATGTTTGTTACATAAAACAACGAAATTAGCATAAACGATTAACTCTCGGAGGAAAACTATCACGCGCGAGCGCTATATAAGACAATAGATGCAGTAAAATTTTTCCACATTAAAAATGCTGTAGGCAAGCCCGAATCTAAAGAAAGGGAACGATAATTTTTTCATCTTTAAATTTCAACATGTTGAAATTATCTTGGTAAATCTTAGAAATGAAGTCTTTTTTTAAACGGTATCACTTTTATCAGTTCATTTTTATGAAACAGGTATTACTAGAGGGGCGGGCAAGTTGTTGGGCTTTTTGTCGAGTGTATATTTATTGTCATATTGTCAATAAGCAGAGGAAAGTTGGAACTGGAGGAGATGTTGCATTTGTAGTTTTCATGGTGTTCTGGTTAAAGATTTGAGGCTTTGTTTTTCCTATACTGATAACTATTTCATGTGATTTCATTTATGCAGTTATGATTTTTGATTCCATTGACTTCATTTGTTCTCACTATGCTTTGGTGTTACGTAAAAACATCTGTTTTTAAATGAACCATTATTTGCGAATCTTTTGATATTCTTGTCTAGGAATGATGTAATTAATTTCCTTTTCCTACATTATTTTTACGCTACGCAGGAGATATTAAAAATGTTGCAGAACTTATATTCTTTTATTCAAGTGAATCGTCTGGCGATCTCTTTACTCTCCAACTTCTTTCTCAAACTTTTGAAATAAGTTTGCTTGTCCGTGAGAGAACTCCACATACATTTCTCGCGTAGCTTTTTTACTAAAGGTCATCCTTTCATTGATTTTTGTTTATCCAGTTTCTTTATTTCCTGTATTTTACATCATCCTAACTGTGTGATCTAATATTTTCGTAAAAAACTTGTGTCATTGTTTTGAAGACAGTTAGCCACGAAAAAAGCTACACCCTTTTTCTTTATTTTTTAATCAGTTTTATTGTGTTCTTGATTATTGCTGTGTTTTTGCATATTTACGGCAACTGCTCTTCTTCTTTCTCTTTCAATCGTCTCAGAACTTCTTTTTCACATTATTTTCTCGTTTTCTGTTTATTTACTTCTCATCATATGTATCTCATTATTTGGTGAACATTGTTTTTTGAATTAAATAAATTGTGTACTTTTAATATTTTACGCTTTTTTTCTTATTACATTCATTTTCTTCATTATTACGTTCATTTATGAACTTCGTTTAAAAGTCTACGATCTTTTTCCTTAAATTTCATTAATTTCTTTAATATGCTTTTATGGTCTTCATTATCTTCCTTTTTTTCACCAAATGTGAGGTCCCGCTCTTGCTCTCTAAATTACTGTGAGTTAATTCTCGTCCTGCTTTGGCACAAGCCCTCTTGTATACAATTACTAATTACTAACCTCCCACGTGTCTTTGCATGTGCACAATGTTCCCTTTTTCAATATATCAATGCTGCACACACGTGGGCTGAAGCATGTTTACTTATTCTTAGTCGGGTGAGATCATTTTTTAATTGAGTTTTTTTACATCTGATGAATTTCAATATTGTTTGTCATATAAGTTAAATATTTAAATAGTACTTGAAAACACTCTGATCTTATAATTGGACCATTTCTAACTTCTCTTTATAAATTTTCATCACTTTCTGTAATTTTGCACATTACATATGTTATGAAACATCTGTAAACGTATAAAACATCTTCTGATTTAATTTTCAGTAGAGTCTATGAAAATTATTTTGTAAGTCTTAAAATTGAGGTTTTTAATCGGATATCTTCAGCACTATGAAAAAAATTATATCGTGTTTCATGAAATTGCAATTTCAATAAAGCCTGAAAAGTTCTGATAATTTTATTATAGTTTTTTAGATGTCTTCTAAATTGACGTTTTTAATGAACTTTTTTCGAATAAATCGCGGTTGCACAGATTAAGGAAAAAGGGATCTTCCTCAACATACAGTTAGACTTTAATAAATCTAAATTTATGTAACTAATTTACGTTTTCTACATATCAGTTTGACATTACGAGTAGGATACTCTCTTATAATCAGTACGATCTTTTCTCTATAATTTCCAACATTTTGAAAGAGCTGATTTGAGTTTAATCGTAAAATGTGAATTTTTATCATTCTGTTATGATCCCTTTTGAAAATATAATTTTCTGGTGTTCATTGTAATATAGCGGAAAAGACCATAACTGGAAAAGAGGTAATATTTATTAATTGTTTTAGTGTGTGTTTTAAATTGTTAACGCTTTTTTTTATTTAATGAAATTTCTATTTTTGTAATTTTAATTACCCAGTTTACTCTTTCTTCATTATAGTTAATGTGGAAAACGGTTTTGTAACCTTTAATTATAAAAAAAATTTTACGCAATAGAAATGGCGTCAATAATCTATTACTGCTTATTTCTTAAGTTTGTCACATATTACATTAATTTTAGAACTCTTAAAAGTACCGAATTTTTTCCTCATCAATTCTAAACATTTATTAAATCTATTATTTGTGCATTAGGTCTGGTTTGATTATAAATTTGAAGTTTCTTAACGTTGGTATTTCTCCAGCAGGTTGTAAAAAATGAAGTATTGTGTTTCTTCATTGAAATGCAATTTGTATCAAGATAGCAGATAACGAGGAGGCTCTGATCCTTCAGCTATCGTTTTATGGTTCTAATTTGTAACGTTTTTTTTAAAATGAATATTTTTCAATTATATTCGTTTTTTTTCTATAATTATCCAAATTCATTTCATTAGTTAAGTGAAAACTCATTGTTTTGAATAAAAAATTATAAATAACTTCTATTAAATTTACATTTATGAAATAAATTTGGTGGGGATACGATATTTAGAACTCCCTAAAATAGTATAACGATTTGTTTCCTACAATATTTCAAATTTGAATATATAATTTATGTAAATGTCTAAAATTTGAGCTTTCTTAAAAATGTATTGTCATAATTTAACTCATTGTGTAAAAAAATAATGTGTTTCATTGAATTAAAACATTTTCCAAAAGCAGAAAAGTAAATTTATTAATAGTTTTTAGGTGTTTTAAATTTGAACTGTTTTTTTAATATTGATAATATTTCTAATTTTTATTGTTTTTTTATCTATATCCCAAATATTTTATCACAACCTATACAATAATTTGCATTATGTGGGTGAAGCTCTTGAATCTGTTTTAATAAAAATGAAGTTCCTTAACATCTTTTACATTTTTTATCTTTGTCTGATTTTCTTATTTCACTATTGGATTCAGACAACTATTTGAAAATAGAACTTTTATAATATGTTATCGCCATTGGTTCTATCAATATGCTTTTTTTACTAAAACGATCAATGAAATTATTCTCAACCATTTTAATCAATGTTAAATAATCTTAATAAATTCGAAGTTTTTTAATCTTGTAATTTATCACTGCAACAATTTGGGATGAATATATATATAGAGGTAACTGCAATGCGTGAGTTTTCACTGGAGAGACTTGAAGTTGGATAGTCGTTATTTACAACATTAAAAAGTCTGGATAGATGAATTTATAATAGTGTTTGGCATCTATATGAGTAGTGTTGATGATTTAAAATGACCACTTTTCCTTATATGCAAAATTTCAATAAATTTGTTCATTTTTTTGTAAATATACCAAATCATTTTGGATTGAGTAGTGATCGGAAACCTTGTTTTTATTTCTGATAAGAAATTATCATTGTTTCTTTAAAAACTTAAAATATTTTGTGTGCCGTTTTTTTTTTTCTAAATTTTTCACACTCGATCACAGGGGTTCGGGGTGCTGGAGGCAGTTTTAGCACTCCTTAAAGATTACGGAGTTTTTATCTTATTAGGTTTTCTGCAAGTCATTTTGAAATTTACTTTGTATAAATCCTTTAAAATTGTCGAGTTTGTGCTTTACAACCCGTATTCCTGTCAAGACCATTTTTGATAAACATTCATCAATGTGGTTTCATTGAAATGCGGATATTTTCTATTCAAAAGCAGAATAAAGCGAATTTAAATTTACATTAGTTTAGGTGTCTTAAATTGACTGTTTATTTATAAATTAGAACTTGTCAGATATTTAGCTTTTGAGTATGTAACCAAATATTTTTAGTTGTGTCAATATACTACTGTTGTTATCCTAAAAAATTATAACTTCATATCAAATTACATATGCTTTTCTTAAATTTTCACAATTCAAAAATTAGAACTCTTAAAAAGTACGATTTTTCCTTATATATTTTTTTCATACAGATTTGAAATTAACAGTGAAAGGTAAATTCTATAAAAGATTTGGTTTTTAAACAAGATCACGTCGGCTTTCGTTGACAACAAATGATGTGTTCCATTTGAAATAGCCCAATTTACCAAATAACAAGTCAAGAAAGGAGACATTTATTAGACGCTAGAAAGCACAAAACAAGATTAAACAGGTTTTTTTTTATATCTGCAATGTCTTATGGATTTGAGACTTTAACAATAGATGATATTCCAGTACAAAAACTATGTTTTAATAATGGTTAAATTTATCAGTTTTTAAAATTAAACCTTTTCTCATATTTTTACTATTACAGGTAATCATGTATAAAGAAAGTATTTTATAAATTTCAGCAATGTTAGCATTCGAAGTAGATTTATAGTTTTATTATTAAAATTGAGTATGTTAACGATATGTGAAACATTTAACAAATTATATTTGTGTTTTCATTTGAATCTTTCGCCGAAAAGGTAAATTTATTTAAATAGTTTTCTAGGTGTCTAAAATTGATGATTTTTTTTATGAAATTATCAATATATTATATTTTTATCAGTATTCCAAAAAAATTTTATTTAAGTTGACATCTGCTTGTATCAAACAAAAAACTTATAACTATTAGAATTACGCTTTGTCTTATAACTTCACAGTAACTGCTAGATTAATACAAAACTCTTGACAGTTAGTAAGATTTAGTTTCCAATAATTTCTTCAATGGTTTTGAAATCTTATTATTGTATTTATCTTAAAATAGACGTGTTTTCTAACGTATTTTGCATGTCATTTATGAATAATTAGATCATATGATACATTAAAACCCTAAATCTTCAAAAGTGATATTCTTTAATTAATAGTTTTTTTGGTGTTTTTTAAAATGAATCGTTTTTTACATGTTATTATTACTTTCACTGGATTTCTTGCTGGGGGTGGGTGCCTTCTATTATATTAGCCAATGATAGTCATTAGTTTGAAAACACACCATGGTTTTTAGTTTTAAAGAAATTGCATTTACACTGGTCTAAAAATTGACGCACACTTCTTTTTTTCCTTTATTAATTCTCTTCATCAGGCGTTACGGCGAGGGAATGTTCAGACCTTTACCTCCTTTAAGGCGAGGGTTATCCGCGGGAGTTCTGCATCTTCTTAGCTAATTGTCTGTTCCATCTGGTGAGGGATATTTATTTTGCTTCTTAGAACGTTCAGCTCTCTATAAACAAATCTGTAGTTCAATCTAACGGTATATAATGATCTTACATGGGTTCATTTTCTGCAATAAATAATTGTGTTTAGATTGTAAAGTCAGATTTTAACATGATTCTCTTCTTTAACACTAGTCGACGACAAAGAATGAATTTTTATTTTATTAGTTTTAGGTGTGGCCTCTTTAACATTTGCTACTGTGGGTGTCAGAAATCATCCTTATTGTTCTGTGTTGCACTCCTCAACATATTTGTCTTTTTTTTACATATTTAGTACTCCATAAATATTTCTCTTATGTTTCGTCTCGTATTTTAAACCTTGTACTTCTCACCTCATCCAACACAGAGATTTATCTATAATCTTGTTTTTTTACCTATACTATTGTAACTGACTTTTTATAAGTTTTCACATTAGTCAAAGCTTTAGTTAACTTCTCCTTTATTATATCATTGTTATCAGACTTTTTTCTCGCTTACAAATTCCTCTAAACGATTTGAAAATTATTCGCTCAGAGGAATCGGTTAAAAGGTTTCTTGAGCTTTTCTATCTTAATTAGTTGTCATTGGTTGTTTTTCGCTTTGGTTAGCATTTCGATAAAATTACTACACTTTGGTGCTTTTTCCTCATGGGGGAAATGCTATTTGGCTCTTTGTACAAAGCAGACAAGCAGCAGGTCAAGATTTGTCTATTCGTGAATTGAGCTTTTAGGGTGTCTATTAGATTTAGAAACGTTTTTTAAGTGTAATCTATTATTTTCAGAGTAGCTTTGCTTGTTCTGTTATAGCTTTGCCCTCCCGGTCTACTAACGGTGAGTCTGGGCCCGCGCTAGAGCTTTAGGCTGGTGTGGCAAAACGCCATTTGTGGATTGTGGCTTAAGAGAAAGTGTGTTGTAATTCTTAACACGTTTCTGATTTCGGCTTCTGCCTATCTTAAGAATTGTTATCATGGCGATGCTTACGCATAGGGACGTGTTTAGAGTGACTCGTGGTTAACATTTGAGTACGATTGGTCTCCTTAGAATTGCGACAGCAATGTGGATAATGTTAAGTCGCATCTGTGTTTTAATTGAGTTTCTTCCGTAATAGCGATGGTGTGCAGGAAGTCTTTTTAGCGTAACCGTATTTTCAGGACTTTTTCCTGATGGAGAGAATAGATCGGTGTTCTCATGTAGAACCCCATTTCGCCGATTCTTTTGAGATTTAGAAGCGTCAGAGCAAGTGTAGTTTATTTAATTTATTGGGGTTGTGGAGGTTGTGCTGCGTTGATAATTGCTGGACCGTTTGTGTCGTGAGACTGCGAAGATTGGGTGCCAGAGGTATGTTTTGGGGGTCCTTTCTGAGTATGCATCTCCCTTTCCCAAGATGGACTGTCTCGTCAATTGGTATAGTCTGCTGAAAATCTGCGTGTCAGTAAAAAATGTAACTTCTTTAAAATTACGCTGTCTCTTCTCATTACAAATTTGTCACACGTTCACATCGTCGCGGGCTCTGCCTCGAGCGTTTGATTTCGATAACCTGTCTTCAAATATACGACTTTTGTTTTGCTTTTGACACAAAGCGTTTGGAAATTGCGATTTGTTTAAATCTTAGACAAAGTGTTGGCAGTTCTTCTTCTAATCTGGTATTTTCGAGCATTTGACAAAAGTATATATGTGTTTCTTGTCGACATTATTGTATACTATTTCTGATAAAGACGCATGAAAAGGAGAGGTTTCTCATGTTTAAATGCTATCTCTAGGTTCTTAAAACTGGTCTTACGTTTTTTTAGAGTTGCGCAAATTTCAAATATTGTTTATCTTTCACTATACTCCCACATATTGCTCACTCATTACACGTCTAGTGAACAAAACCCCTTTGTGTTGTCCCATTTGGAATAAACTTATACGCCTTCTACAACCATCTAGACTTGAGTGGCCTTTTTCCCCTTAACGCTCGTCCTTGGCGCCTCATTCTTACATTTTTGACCACCAATTTGCTCTCTATTTTTTGAACTATTTTAAAAGTACGATTTCTATCTTTCATTCGCTAGATTTTGTGTGCGGCTGTACACATTGCTCGAGAATCACTCTGTGCTTCGCGATACAATTTCTGTCAATAATTGAGTCTTCTTTCATCCGCCGAATCATCTTTTAGCGAGTGGTGCTTCAAATATTAAATGATCGTTTTATTCTTCGCTTCATTCTTGAATATTTGCTATCTTGGCTCAACAATTACTTGAGAAAAGTCAAATTTATTTAATTAGTTCCTTAGTGATCTAAAATCACCGTGACCAGAGGCATTCCCTTGGTTACTTTGACAGACATGACACTCTAATTCTACGCTTTCCGTTCACCGCTCAACCTCACTTATTAAAGATCTTCACTTCCCTCTATTGCTCATTCCTGGGGTTGTAAATCTAATACCAAATATTTGTTCAGTTAGTTTGGTAAAACGCTGTTTATAAACAAAAATTTAACTTCTAAAATTACGTATTACTCTTTCTATTCTGGAATAATTTTCAGACTAATTCTCTATAAAATTTAGAACCTCTTCCAAAATGCTTCACGCCCTTCCTCTCCGTTCTAAATCCTTTTCCAGCCACTATTTTTCGTGGAAAATTAATTCTCTAACACGCCTCAAAGTCTTCTTAAAATTTGCACATCCGTCTCTTCTACACACGGGTAAATTTCTTATCGTGAGGCCTATTTGAAAATATAAGTGTGTTGGGAGATGTCTGAAAAACTTGCATTTCTTCATTAAAGCAGAAAAGTGAGATTTCTAGATTATTGATGGTTTTAGGTCTCTTAAATTGACGGTTTTTAGTGAAATTTTTATTAAAAACATTTTTCACTTAATACTTTTTTGTGAGTTGTTAAATTATTACCCCAACCATACTGAAATCTGCTCATTATTTGTTGTGGTCCGTCACTATATATCCCTTTATTAGAATAAAGTTTAACACACGATTTAACATGTTCCTAAATGATCGATTCTTTTTTTTCTTTCACAGTTACTTCATGTTCTTCTACATTTACGATTTTCGCGGGTCTTGAGAGTTACGAACTCATTCTACCTCCAGTAAGCCATTCTTTGCTCTCTCAAACTGTCTCTGTGCAACGAACTTTGAATATTCATATTCTGTGAGTTACTCTAACCTTCTAGTGATTACACTTTGATTTTCTTGTATACGGTATTTTTCTTCAGCGATTGTGAAAGTTAATCATTACATTGTTTGTTTTTCATTTGATTATCGTCGCTATTCTTGGTTTCCAAAAAGCAGGAAAGTGGAAATTTATTTCTAATTCGCTCTAGGTCGTCTTTTAAACTTGACGCATTATTTAGTTAACTGTATCTCTCAATTCAGATTGGCCCCTTGCTTTTCCTCTTCTCTATGCATATTTCTTTCCAAAGCCTAGTATCCCTTTCTTCAGACCTTGTTTTGTAGAAAGCTATCCTCGATTATTTAATAAATAAATATATCTTAAAACCTATATAAAAATATCAGTGGTAGTTTCATCACTTTTTCTATATAACTTTCTTCTCATTGACTTCCTATTAATTTGGTGGAGCACTCTCTTATTATAGAGTTTCCGATATTTATCTATTCCTACAATACATATCATTTGTTTGGTGATAATTATACTCTGTTCCTTCGGTCCAAACATTTCTCTACAAATTTGATGTTTTCTTAACGGTACCTTGGCTTGCATTAACGGCTAGTTTTGATAATAACATTCATATTTCCTTTCGTCTGCTTTCATTTATAATATGCTTCTATCATTGCAAGAAATACATTAAGAGAGTAGAACTTTCATCTAAGTCATGTTTTTTTTGAAGGTGTCTAGAATATTTGACGTTTGTTTCAATCGCAGTAATCATTCCTTTTTTCATCTAAATATTTGGCCTGTTCTCTTTATATGGTCTTAACCAACTATCACTCATCTATTAGGGCTTCTGCTTTTTTATAACTACTTCGATACTCGTTTTCTAGATAAAAACCAAATCGTTTCTGCATGTCTCTAAAACTCTGAGGGGGCAGCACTGTTTCTTCTTCTAATCTTTTCACTAGTCGTTATCAAAAGCTTTGGAAGTTTAGAGTATATCGTCATCTACATACCTGAGTCTACTGCACCTTTTTTTCTCTATCATTATTATTTCACACACACACATGATTTCGTATAATTTATTTTTCTTTTGCTCTCAATAGTCTCTTAACAAATATTTGCAGTTTGTTTCTACGGTAATAATTTCAAGACAATTATTTGAACAATATTCTCTATGGTATGTGTTATCTATTAGAAATGCTGATTCTCAAATCGACAGCTCTAAGAAAACGTGAATTATTAAGTTGTTTTAGTGTCTTCAAATTTGACGTCTCTTTTATAATGAAATTTCTTCGTTCTGTTCTAATATTTATGTTTTTTGATTTATATACATAAATATTATTCATTAGGACTGGAGAAAGAGGTTTCTAATGCCTATCAGCCTGTGAAATGGCCTAGTCTTTACCGTTTTTTGTCTTTAATATTTTCATTCATTTACATACCAATTTATGAATCTTCCTTACCAACTATTCGTACGATTTTTCCCTATAAACCTTTCGAACATTTGAAATCATTTGGTAAAACTTAAAAAGATTGGAGTTTTTTTTTGATTAAACGGTATTCTTTATTCTAGGAATTTGCACTAGTGTAGTCTTATGCTATTCTATTAATAGTTATAAAAGAAATAGAAAACTATAAATGTGTTTATATAGAATTCATTTAAATAACATTAAAATTTTTGTATCGCAGTTTTCTTTATTCGAAATTTTCAGAATATACTGTAGTTTGCTATACTTTTAATATATCCTAAAAGTATTAAATCCTGGAGTTGTGAAAAACCTGTTTATCATTAATTAAAAATATTATTAGAAACCATAATATTTACTGTTGTATTTTTTGACATTTTGCTTCTTATATCATAATTTAGAACTCTTATATAAAGTACCGGATCGGGTTTTCGCATACTTAGCAAATTTCACTACTATTTGTGAGATTTGATCTCTGCGGGTTGGGAACTACCTTATCAATGAGTGTTATTATACTGGTTGGGACTCGTTCATGCATTCACTGATTAAAATAATATTTATTGAATGTTTTTTTCGAGTTGAAATTTTCATTTTCGTAAATCAGAGAAAGAGAATTTGTATTATCATTGGGTTCTAGGTGTAAAAGCTTTGAGAATTGTAGGGTGGTAATGGATTGGGAAAATGTTGTCAACGTGAGGTAGGACATGGTGGCCTATGTGTCAGTCAGAGTTCATTCATTAGTTGTGTATTAAATCTCTGTTTTATTTAATTGAGAATCTTTGATATACACTTTTGAGTAGGATCTTTCATTAAAATTAGGCGGCCTTTCATTGGGGTATGTCTTATTAGGATTGGTCTCTTATTGTCTATTGTACAAATTTTTTATTTGTACTTAGGCTTCTGTAAAAGTTTAAACGCAGTCTCGTTTTTTATTCGCTCAACATTCTTCCCCATCTCTTTGAAATTATTTGGTATAATCCTTCTGTAAAAATTGAGTATTTTGGTTATACGTAATTTCTTTACGCTATTTGTTGAACAATAAAGTTATAATGTGGTTTCATTGAAATGCTTTCTTTCTCACAAAAGCAGAAACAGGTAAATTTTATATTAATAGGTTTCTTAGGTTGTTTTTAAATCTGTACGTCTTTCTCTTTAATGTAAATTTTCATATATTCCTTCGTTTTTTTCGATTATATTTACGATTTATAATTAATTTTCCATTTCTATTTCATGCTCTGTGAAAATCCTGTATGTTTTTACCCTTTGATGTGTCCCTAACTGCACTTATATAAACTTTTACAGCATTTTTCCTTAAACTATTGTGCTGTACGATCCAGCTGTTCGCTGACACAAAATTTAGCAAACTCTTAAATATGAAACCGATAGCGCGCACTTTTCGTCACTCAAATGTTTCACGACATTTTTCGCCTTTGAAATTCTATCTTCGCGGTATACCTCACTCTTAAAATTGAGTTTCTTTAACGTTATTTTTTTCCATGCCATTTTGTACAATAAATAACTGTGTGTGTCTTTCATTGAATGTCGCTATTATTCATAAAAGCAAGAACGGTCGCACAATCGCGCTGTTATTTAGGTGGTCTAAATTGTACTGTTTCTGCTATATATTATATCTCTATTCTATTCAATTTATTTGCTTTTTTTATATACTATACCAATATAATTTATCATTTAGTTGTGGGATATAACCATCTGTTTAGTAAAAAATTTTAACTTTCTAAAATTACGCTTTTTTCTCTGCAAATTTTCACTATTACAAATGAATTTAGAATCTCTTAAAAAGTTACGAGATTTTCTAATAATTTTCAACATTTGAAATTACATATTGTGTTAAATGTCTTTAAATACTTGGTTATTTTAACGAGGTATCTGTCAGCATTTGAAATAAATAATGTGTGTTCTTCATTTAATGAAGTTTTGCATTAAAAATGAAATAATTCTGAGAAATTATTTTATCTGTTTAAAGGTTTCATAAATATGACGTTTTTTAATGGAATTTCAAATAGTTTGTTTTTATTATAGTACCTAAATCATTTGTTACTATGTGTAAATAAATATATGAGCTAATAAATCAATTTTAACTCTAAAATCATGCTTTATTTTCTTAATTTTCACATATACATTTATATTTCAGACACTTAAATGTTAAATCTACGAATTATTCTTTATACATTTCAACATTTGAAAAGATTATTTGTTTAAAATCTTATTAAAATGGATTGTTTTTTACCGTAGTTTTCAGCAATGTGTTGAATATAATAATAATGTGTCTATATGTTTCATTGAATGCTATTTCAAAAAGCAGGAAAAAGTATGAATCTTTATTCTACAGTTCTTAGGGTGCTCTAAACTCGTCCAGGTTTCAAAAATAAAATTTTCATTATATTTGTATTTGTATATACGAAATATAGTTTGTTAATGTGTGGATTTGACAAACTGTTTCATTGGAATTTGTCTCAAATTGATAGCTTTCTGAAATAAATAATTTTGCTTATTGTTAAATTGTTACATTTATTCAGGAAATTTCTTATCGAGATCAATTAAGATAGTAATCGGATTTTTTCGCTTAAAATTTTTTAACTAATTCGATTGAAATTATTTATGGTAGATAAATCTTAAAATTTGAGATTTTATACGGTAGTATTTTTTTAGCATTGTTGAAAATATTTCATTTTGCATTTCTTCTATTGAAAAAGCTGGTTCGGTAAGAAATAAAAAACTGGTTTGTATCTGGCGTAATCATTGCAGAAGTCTTAAATATTTTGATTTCTTTTGTTCTGGAGACTGAGAATGTTACTAGCAAACGCTCAGCATTTGAATATATCTTTAGTTGTGAAAACCTTGTTTTAATAAAAAATTTTAACTTCTAAAATTGAGCGCCCTTTTTATTAAATTTTCACATTACTATGAACTTTAGATATGTTTATGTAAGTATTGTTTCCTAAATTTCAACATTTGAAATATATTGTTTAGTAATTCTTTAAAATTGAGTTTTTAACGGGATTTTTTAGCAGTCTTTGAAAAAAATAATTAGGTGTTTCATATGAATAATGCTCGTGATTATCTTCTATTCAAAAAGCAGAAAAGTGAATTTTTTATTAGTAAGTGTTTAGGTGTCTTAAATTGACGTTTTTTAATTGATATATTTCAACTTTTTGTTTTGATTAAATAGTAGCCAATAAGTATTCAGTTGAGTTTGTGAAATCCTCGGACTTTTAGTAACCAAAGAAGTTAACTGCTTGACTTAACATATTTTTCTTGAAAATGTTATTCCATAGATTACCAATAAATTAATTTGACCTCTAAATCGATTTTTTCTTTAAATTTTAACATTTGAATCTATTTGTCTCTAAATTCTTCTCTAATATTGTTAGTATTTCTTATAAGTTATTTTTCAGCTTCTGATAAATAGTTTGTTGTTATTGGAAATGCTATATTTCAATAAAAGCAGAAAAGTGAATATTAATAGTTTTTTATGGAATTTATAATTTTTGACGTTTTTTATCTTAATTATAAGCTATCAAAAAAAAAAAAATGTCATAGTACAAATATTTATTCATTAGTTTGTGAAAACCTGTTTTTATAATAAAAAATTTTATACAGTTCCTAAGTAATTACGTTCTTTGTTTCTTATATTTTCATATAGTACGATTTAGACCTCTCTTAAAGTACGATTTTTTCCTATATGTTTTCAGATTTCGTATTTGATATTAATTTTGGATAAATCTGAAAATTTGGAGTGTTTTAATTACAGGGTCTTTCAGGCACTTGAAAAATAATAGTTGTTTCATTGAAATGGCAATTTCAAAAAGCACCTTCAAAGAGTGAATTTTATTAATAGATTTTTTTAGATGTCCCTTACCAATGACTGTTTTTATGATAGATTTATTCAATATTTGTTTTCTTATATATATAAAATAATAAACTTAGTTTTGTAAAACTTCTGATTCGTTTAAAAATAAATAAATTGTTAGAAAGGTTTAGATGTATCTGAACTTTTTCTTAATTTTCACATTACAAATTTTAGAACTCTTAATAAGGTATCTGTTGAAATTTGTGTTCTTCCTAAAATTTCTACAACTAGGTTGAACTGACAAATTTAACATTACCGGTTACATTTCGCCTACGTTAAAAGCTAATCCATCAATATTTTGGCTTGTAATTCTTTCGCGGAGGTTGAATAATAGTGATGTGTTTCTTTGAATCACTTGGCTAATTTTCATGGCCCTAGAAAAGAGCAGAAATAGAGAATGGTTATTAAATAGTTTGTTTTTTTTTCAGCGCTGTGGGGTCCTCTAAATGTGGATCGTATTTTTGACATGAAAGCTTTGGCATTTCAATCTAGCAACTATGTTCTTCCATATTCACCAAAAGAAAGGAGGCGTAGTGTATGATGTTAAATACCAGTAAACATTCTAATCGTTTTCTTTAGAAGGATTGGGTCGGACAAATGTGTAACAATTTCTTGAAATCGGAGGGCTATATTCGGGTCTCATACCATTACATGGTGTTGATAGGTATCTCTTGTGTTATAATTAGCTACAACGAATTTATCTACTTCTATAAATTAGTTGCTAATTCATTTGAAATTATTTGGTAGAGCTTAAAATTTAAGGAAAGCTTTTTTTACTGAGTTATTAGTTTGTTTACGGCAATTGACAAAATAATGGTTATTTTCATTGAACTTATCGCATTTCCTATCAAAAAGCATGGAAGCGATTAGTACGAGTTGGAGGGGGTTTTATATAGTTTTAGGGTGTCTGTATATTGTAAACGCTTTTGTGTGTAATTGAAATTGATCTATAGTTTGTATTGATATTTAGGGCTGGTCGATATTTATTCATTCATTTTTAGTTCTGACTAGAAAGCGCTGATTTTTTCATAATATGGAAGAAGAAATTTTTACACGTTGTTCTGTAAAATTCTTTTGTCCTGTTATTCTCAAATTTTAAAAAACTTTCACATAATTTTGTAGTTAACTATGTAGAGATATGTTTTAAACGTATTTTGTTCCTGCTAATTGTTCAACAATTTTTGAATGACTATTGATCTAGTTAGTAGGACTCATTACAATTGAGTATTGGGGTGTTTGGGTGGTAATCGGCTATTTTCTACCCGCATTTTTCCCCGATAAATTATTATTATTCGGTTGTTTCATAGAATATTGCGTGAAATTGGCAATATTTATGCTAGTCAAATTTTAGTTTTTATTAATTTTTTTCACTTTCTTAAATTTTCATTACAAATCTTTATTAGATTTTAATTTTGGGCGAAATATCTTATCAAGAATGTATCACAAATATTAGATTTCTTTTAATTTAGGTACGCCCAAATCACTTTTTTGTTTCTTTAGCTTGTGAAGGGGACTACTGTCTTTTTGTATATTTTAATATATTTTACTATCGTTTATCTGAACTATAATATACTACTGCGGGTTTTCTCGTCAACGTATAATGTTTTTTATTCACATATACAGTATATTTTAATTATGCAATATATTTTTAACTTACTCGTAGTTTCTCTTTTCATTTAAATTTCAAGCAGGTTTTGTATTAATCTCATCTTGTTATAATCTTATTAGACAACTGTGTTAGTTTTGTTGAACGGGATATTTGGGTCTGGGACCATTTTGTCGAAGGGAAATATATTGTTGTTTCTTGACATCTGTCTGCATGGGTTCCAGGATAAGGAGGGTCGAAAAGTTGCAACTTTATCTATTTATAGCTCCTTTCTTTAAGGTGGTTCTTAAAATGACGGTTTTGTTTTTGAATAGCATATTAGTATTTATAATATTTTGTTGTTGGTTTTGTGGGTGGGTATCATCTAACTTCTCACAGAGTTGATTTCATGTAGTTTGGTTGGAGGACACCTATCTTAATTATTTATTAATATTTTTGAGAGGCGCGGGTTTCGTAGAGAATTTTAAGTTTGGGCTTCGTGGTGGGGGTGTTAAATTTTCGAGTGAGGTTTCGCTTTTACATGTAAGACCTTCTTTAAAAGTATGCGTTCGATGGACTTTTTTTTTGTCTTCTGAGATCAGTTACTAGTTTCTTATGTGAGAGATGTGAGATTGTGGTAGATTTATTTTTATTAAATTTTGATTTTTAACGGTACTTTTAGCATTTGAAAAAACTCTATATGTCATTGTCATATCGGGGTCTATTTTTTGAAAACCGTGTCCTTTTTCATTCTCAAATTGTTTAAAGTTCACAATAAGCTTGGTATTTATTAAGTGTTAATTAATCGTTAATAGGTGCTCTTAAAGTTATTGTGACCGCGTTTTTTTAATGAAACTTTTCACTATTTCGGTATCTTGTTGATTTATTATTATCCAAGATTTCATTATCCATGTGGAGGTTTGGGAAGGACTTTTTTGTCTTTAATAATATAACAGCTCTTTTAGGGGCTTGTAATTTGGTTTGCTTTTCTTACAATTCTTCTCACATACTTAAGTCTTAGACATCCCATTAGATAAAGTGGGATCGATTTTGTGCCCTCAAATTTCAGAGTCACTTTGGAAGATTTCTAGCGTTAAAATGCTTAACAAGATTTTATTTGTTTTGTAACCGAAATAACTTTCATAATAATTGACTTTAACAAAATATAATGTGTTTTCAATGAACCTATTTCACTTAAAGCAGATAAAGTGTAATTTATATTAATTCTAGCTAGTTACATCATGATAAACACACAATAATTTGTTGACATCATCTTTTCTAATATTTGTTTTTTTTAATAGTACAAAATTATTTGCATTAGTTGTGGAAAAATCCTGTTTTTATTTGTACATCAAATATTTAACTTTCTAAATTTACGCTTTTACCTATTAAATCGTTTACACAGTTACATAAATTTTAGAACTCTTATAAAGTCACGATTTTATTTTCCTCTATATTTTCAACAATTTGAAATTATTTGTTAAATGCCTAAAATTGAGTTTTTAACGGTCAGCACAAGAGGTCACTCGGACAAACTTTCAAATTTCATTGAATGCTTATTTCAAAATAGCATGTAACAAGTGAATTTATTAATAGTTTTAGGCTGTCTTAAAATTGACGGTTTGTTTAATTTTTGATATTTTTCCATAATATTTATTGTTTTTGTATACAGTTTTTTTTTCATTAGTGTGAAAACCTGTTTAATAAATATTTTTAACTTCTAAAATTTTTTCAGTCTTTTTTTAAATTTTTTGCATATTAGAAATTAAGAACTCTAAAAGTACGATTTTTTTCCTAAATTTCGAACATTTTGTCAATTATTTGGTAAAATTCTTAAAATTGGAGTTTCTGTAACGGTATTTGTTTAGCAATTTGAAAAGATGTGATTATTTATACGTGTTTATTCATTGTGAAGGAGGGTGCTATTTCTATCAAATAAACGCAGAAACAGTAATGATTGGTATTTAATTGGTTGGCATGGTGAGTGTGCGTATGATTAATTGACTGTCTTTTTATTAATGAATCAATTTTTCAATTTATTGTTGTTTTCTTTTTATTAGTACCAAATATTTTTCTATTAAGCTAATTATCACTTGTTTTTTTTAATATAAATTAAAACGTTTAACTCCTCTATAAACTTACGCTCTTTGCTTTTTGTTCTTGAAAAATATTTTTAAAATGTACATTTTAATTTAGAATCTTCTTTAAAAGTACTTACGATTATTTTTAAATTTTCAACATTTGAGATTAATTTTCCTATTAATCTTTATATAATATTATTATCATTTATCTGTGATATATTATTTCAAGTCATTTTGACATATAATATGGTCCCGCTATCATTATTATTATTATTGACTTATTTTTCTTTTAAATTAAGGCAGAACGACACTGGAATTTATTTTATTGCCTGTCAATTATAATTAGTTTAATTAATTATAATAATTTTTCTAAAATTTATTTTCATTTAGAGGGAATTTCAATGTTTGATTTTTTTTGATAAGGGTTGTCCGGGAACGAAAAATTTATTTCGCTACATCTCCCGAGAAGTCTAAATGAAATCGAATAAAACGTAAGTATTTAAATTATAGTCAGTGCTTGCGTAAACCATTACGCTTTTCTTTCTCAAATTTCACATACAAATGTATGAGAGGGTCTTTAATTAATACGGATTTTTTCGTAAATTCTAACTTGTTGACATTTTCTATTTTTGGGTTTAATAACCTTCACCTCTCTTCAGAATTGAGCTTTTTGTAAGCGTATTTCTTTCCTTTATTGGCTTTATTTTTCATTGTTAATATACAAATATTTTTGTGTGCTTTTTGCATTGATATATCTTGCTACATTTCATCTATTTACCTAAAAGCAGAACACGCGTATATTTATTTTTATATTTTTATGTTTATGGTGTCTTTCATAAATTGACGATTTTTTAATGAAATTTCTAAGTTTATGTCTTGTCTCTGTAGTACTTATCCAAAATGACTCCTTCATTAGTGTGTTCTGCAAACGGCGGGTCTGCTTTCTAAGTCAGTGAGATAATGTGGCGGCGGAGCTATAAAGAGATCGATCCTTTATAACTACAAACCTTGTGTCTCTTGGGAGTATGTGGTTTTCACAATGTAGCTAGGCTGTCCTATGGGGCTCCAACTTTAGCACAACTCTGTAAGAGTATTCGGTGCATTTTTGTGCTGAAACTCTTTCTCATGACATTTTGAAGATATGCTGATTTTTGTAAACAACGTGATATAAAAGTGAGATTTTAGAATGCTGGTATTTCTCTACCAGGCCATTGCTGCCAAAAAAATCACAGTGTGATACAACTTCTGATTTGAACTATTGCAAATTCTGCATATGAACGCTCAGAAAAGTAGACATCTCTAGTTAATTTGCTGCATCTGTAGGTTGTTTTATTATAATTGGTATCCGGTCTGGGTTTCTAAATATATATTATCATTCACATATTTTGTTGTTACCTAGTATCCAAATATTGGTTTTCATTAGTTTTGTGAAATACTCTGGATGTTTTATTGGTAAATAACTAGAAACCTGATTTGAAGTTCTAAATATCGGGCATTTTACTTTTTCTTAATGATTTTTCACAAATATTTAAAAAGTTTTTATAACTTTAAAAGTACGATATTTTTCCTAATGGAAACGATCTTCAACCGAAGTCAGGTATCAGCTCTAGAGTTAATAATTGAGTTTTTACACTCTACATAACTGCTAGAAGCGATGTTGAAAAAAGATGTTGGCAGATGTTTCCAGTGTATGTATAGCTATTCCAACTTATAAGCATTGAAAAGTAAATTTATATAATAGTCTTTTAGGTGTCTTATAAAATTGCGGTTTTTTTAATGAGAATTCAATATTTCTTTGTTTTTTTTTATTCGATATAAATCGTAATATTTTCATTAGTTGATGAAATTTTATTCATCATAATCAACTCCATGAAATCAAATTGTGTGAAACTCCTCTATACAATTATCACCGCGGGTTGTTTGGGTTTTTCGCTTTGTTATAAATTTTCACGGGTCATTTTAGCAATTTTCTAGGTGTCTAGAACTCTTAAGTATCGATATCTATTAACTTTTAATAATTCTCATTACTTGACGATTTAATTACTGGTGGAGTAAACTTTTGGTCAAACTTTGAGTTTCTTTTAACACTGGTTGATGCTTATCATGCATCTGTTCAGTGTAAATATATATGTTTCAGTGTTTCTCATAATGATTAATCGTGCTTTTCCATTTCATATTTGCGAGAACCATATATATCCCTTGTCTCAAAGAAGTTTGAGATAGCCAGTCTTAATCTGAAACTGTAGTTTTCCTTTTGATTTAATGCCAAGGACATTTCTTTCGACATAGTTTTTGTTTCGTAGGATTCTACCAATTGATTATCCAATGGTCTTCATTTGGTTAGCTTTTTCGTTTCGAAAAACCTGTTTTTAGTTATAGTTAAATTTTAACTTCTTAAATTACGCTTTGGTTTCTTAAGTTTTTGTTCACACTTATGACCGAATGATGTAACATCGGCTGTGACTGACAGTGTTATGTTAACTCTAATTGTGAAGTATTTTTTTCTTTGAATATAACTTTCAAACAGAGGCTTACATAATTCATTTTGTTAGGGCACCAGAGGTGCCACTTTTAAATATTGTATGTTCTTTTATGATGGTTTCGGTATGTTTTCATGCATCTTCATGTTAAATTAGTCCAAATGTGGTTTTTGAGTTGTAGAGATATTGAGGAATTACTTTTTTTACCGTCATTACACCAAGCAGAAGAGATTGGTTAGTTTTCATTTAATAGTTACTTTACGGTGATGTCGTTGCACATGTCGGACGTTGTTTTCTTATGATATTTATTTCATATACCTTTTTGGGGTGCGTCTGTTTTTATATTTAACCAATCACGCTAGTTTCTCTCGTTCTTGTGTCCTGTTTTCGCACATGAGGGAGGCCACCTGTTTTGACCAGTAACGTAATAATTTTCCAACACCTTTTTCTAAAGATCTACATCGTGTTCTTTTATTTCTTTATAGACTTTCAGCGCAATTACAGCTACATTTTAGAACCTCTTGGACATAAGGAGTGTAATGAATTTTTCTTAATTTCTGTTTATGACTATTCTGAAATTATTTGTTAAATCTTTTAAAATTGGAGTTTTTTAACGGTTATTTCTTGCAGCATTCTGAGTTAATGATATAATGCGCTGTCTATTCATTACTTGCATTAATCCTTATTCACTTGCAGATATTGTAGATCAGTTTAGACAGTGACATTGGGTTATATCTTCATTCTTAACTTTAGGGGTAGCTCCGGTTTTAAGATCGGTAGACGGTTTTTTAAATCGTAGGATGAGATTTTGGCAATAGTTTTTCGTCTTTCTTTTATATCAATTTGTTTTTTTATGATTCCCCCTTTTTGCTCTTGCCACACGTTGTGTCTTGTTTTCTCTAGACAATTTCATCTGAATTATTCTGTCGGAGTAATCTTGTTTTATCACGTATTCCAGGACACATTATACAGAATCTCTAAAATTCACGTTTGTCTTTTTCTTTAAGTTTATTTTCTTGATACACTTAACTGCATTTTCAGTGATTATTAGGAGAAGCTGCTTAAAAAAAGTAGAGTTGACGTATTTTTTTCGTCAGACAGCTGCAATATTTTCATACATTTTCTGGACATTAATTTCGTCGCGTTAGATACTTATCTCTAAATTTAATTTCGCAGGTTGCTGTTATTACCAGACTAGGTTTCTGCTCGTGTTTTAGAGTCACACTGGTTATGAAAACCTTTTATGATTTATGACACTTGTTGCTCCTTTGACCACACTAGCCTATTTCCATAAAGTCTTATTGAATGTTTCAAACATAATTTGGATTTCTCTTCACATGAGTTTTAGGCTGTCCTACACAGAGACCCGGTTTTCTCTTTAATGGCTTCCTTCATAGTCATTATTCTGGTTCAGGAGGAGGAAGGTTCTTCGTTTTTTGGGTATATGGGTTATGGTTATGCCAAATATGACGTCGATTAGTCTTGATGTCGATAAAGCACCTGTGGGTATATAATATAAGAGTCGTGATAATTCTCAAAAATGCCTAGCTTTCGACTTTTAGCTTCGCTTTCTCTCAAATTGTCCGTTCACATCTTTATCTGATTTTTTCGAATTTAGTATACTCTTATATTAAGTATCGATTTTTTTTTCCTATACTATTCCTAGGCACTAATTTCTGTATAATGAGTCTATGTAAAAGTCCTTAAAATACCTTCGAGCTCTTCTTCAACCTTTTGTAATACTCTTTTCAAAATACTTAGTGATTTCATAATTAGTAAGCCAATCGCGTTTCTTTTTGTGTTTTTATTCATTATTAGATAAATACTGTTTGTTATTATGTGAATGTAAGTTCTGTATTACTTCTGGGCCGGCGTTGTCCCTGAGTCGCACTTTAAATATAGTTGAATATCTTAGTTTATATTTTAGTTTTTTACTTAAGTCGGTGCTTTAAATTGACTGTTTTTAATTGAACATTTATTTATATATATATATAACGGATATTCATCATCATTGACCCAGATTATTTTTTCATTATTGGTCAAACTCTGCTGCAATTAATTCCTTTTTGAAAATATTAGTATCTTTCTAATAATTTCACGCTTTTTCTTAAATTGTTTTCCATTTAACTGATTCAATTATTAGAACTCTTAAAAGCTTACGATATTTTTCTTCAAATTCGTTCAACATTTTGCAATAATTATTTTAAATAAATCTCTAAAATTGAGTTTTTAACGATATTTTTCAGTCAATTTTGATCTAATAAGAGCAACTCGCATCTCGTCTTAGGCACCAGGGCCCTTTTTTTCTTTTGGGGTTGTTTTGTCCCTTTTGCTTGATTCCCTGTGGAAGTACATTGGAATTAATGTTTTTTGGTTTCATTGAAATGTCGTCATTGTTCAGAAGACTTTAGCCGACGACCAAGACGTGAAGTACTAATACTTCTTCGGATCGTCGTTAGTAAAGTGAGCTTGCTGTGGTTATTTTTTGTAATTTTGAAATGGTTACATACTATTTGTTTTCCTTAGTATACTCTCCCAATTTAATACTTGTCATTGTAGTCTGTTTCGAAACACCTGTTAGTAAAACAATTTTTACAGTTCTCCAAATATTAGCGTTCTTTTCTCTTTTAAATGGTTCGGTTTCCATTGTAATTGAACGCTAATTTATGTAACTCTCTTAAAAGTAGATTTTCGTCCTCAAAGTTTCATACATTTGAGGAGATTATTGCTGTGTAAACTCTTTAAATGGTTTGAGTTTTTTAACGATAGATTTCAGGCTATTTTGATGTATGCATGATTTACCTCTTCTCATTTGAAATGCAATTTAATAATACATGAAAAGTGAATTTATTATAGTTTTAGATGTCTTAATATTGTACAGTTTTTTAATTTCTGAATATTTAATTCATTTTGTTTTTTCTAATATATATATCTCAAATATTTCATAGTTCGTCAAACTCTGTTTAATTAAAAAAATTTGAACGTCTTAAATATTACAGCTTTTCTTCATATTTTTGTCTACATTAAGGAATGTGCGGAAGGCTCTTGAAAGGAGGGTATTGGAGCTTTTTTCTCGAATTTTCGTGCAACATTATCGATGATATGATTTTGGTTAAAGATTCTTTAATAATTGAGTTTTTAACGTATTTTGTCAGCATTTGAAAAAAATAATGTGTTTTCATTGAAATTAATGCATCTATTTCAAAAGCAGAATTAAGGAAGAATTTTATTAATTTTTGTCTTTACTTAGGTGTCTTAAATTTGACGTTTTGTTTAATGTAATTTCCCGCTCCAATGATTTGGTTTTGATTAACCAAATTAGCTTCTCATTTAAGTTTGTGAGTAATTATACTGTTTGCATGTAAGAAAAATTTAACGATGAGAAATCAGATTCTCGTCTTTTATCTTAGAATTTTCACAATTACAAATTTAGAACTCTCTTAAAAGTACGAGTTTTTCCTAAATTATAATTCATTTGAATTAATTTTGTGTATAACATCGATTTAAATATTTAGAGTTTTTACGGTATTTTTAGGCTATTGTGTACAAAAATATAGTTAGTATTTCAGTTGAAAGTGAAATGTAATTTCAAATGCAAGAAATCAAATTTATCAATTAGTGTTTATGGTGTCTCAAATTTGGACGTTTTTTTTAATATGAAATTTCTTCAGATTTTTTAGTTTTAATATTTATAGCACTATTAAATATTTTTTCATATAGTTTGTGAAAGTTACCCTGTAGTTTATTTAATAATTAAAATTTTAGACTTTGAAAGAGATTTCAGTCTAATACAGCAAAAAACTGCTAATGGTGTCATAAGACCTTGAACTGTTTATATACGTTCGGGTCAAGGGCAATATTATGCGCTCACTTTTTTCTCTAAAAACGGTTTCTATGTACAGGGTGAGGAACTTAATTCCTAGCATTGGGACAAATTCATTCAATTGTAAGTTTTTTAAGCGGTATTGTTACTTTTGTCGATGGCATTGGGGTTGAAAAAATGGAGATGTTGGTTGTGTTATTAAACTGAGAGTTGCTATTTTCAAAAAGCAGAAAGCTAGCGATGGTATGTTAATTAGGTATTTTTATCTTGCTAAATTTAATGCAGAAACCAGGTGCCTGACTGAATTTTTATGTTTTCTTTATATTTTATCTTTGTTTTTCTTATTTATAACCACCATTAATTTCAATATAGTTTTGTGAAAACCTTTGTTTTTAGTAAAAAAAAATTTTAAACTTCTAATTTTAGGTAGACAATCTTTTTTTCATTTAAATTTTCACATTAAACTGAATTTAGAAACTCTATTAGTAAAGATCGTACGATTTTTTTCTTATAATTTCAAACTATTTGTAAAATATTTTTGTTAAATTTCTTAAAATTGATGATTTTTAATCGCGTTACCTTTTTCTTCAGCGATTCTGTGTAAGATCTCACAGTTGATGTCTGCTATTATGTTGAAATGCTAGTATTCAAAAATGCAAAAAAGTGATTTTTATTAGATAGTTATTAAGGTTGTCTTAATATTTCATCAATTTTTTCGAAATTCTTTCAATTATTTTGTTTTTTTATTTTATTATTACAATCTTTTCATTAAGTTATTGTGAAAACCGTTGTTTTAATAAAAAATTGTTAACTTTCCTAAAATTACGTCTTTATTCTTTTAAATTTTCTTTTTTTTCATCCATGAATTTAGAACTCTTAGAAGTTACCAGATCTTTTTTCCTAATATTTCCAAGCATTTGTACATTATTTTGGTAATATCTCTTTAAAATTGAGTTTTGTTACGGGATTTTCAGCATTTGAAAAAATAATGGTGTTTCATTGAAATGCTGTATATTTTTCAAAAGCTGAAAAGTCGGAATTCTTTATTAATTGAGATTTTTAACACAAGTTTTGAATTGACGTTGGATTTTTAAATGAAATGTTAATATTTTTGTTACAGTAAATAACACAGCAAGATTGACACTCTAATAAAAAACTCGTTTAATTAAAAAATTATCACTTTTCTTAAAATTACGACTTTTTTTTTTCTTTAAGTCATTTCACATATTACTAGGAATTAGAACTCTTTAAAATAGTAACGATTTTATTTCCTGAAATTGTCAATAATTGAATTTATTTGGAATAAAACTTAAAATCTGGAGATTTTTACATATCTCGTCTGTTCAGATCATATTGAAAAAAATAATGTGGTTCATTGAAATGCATTGTCAAAAAGCAGAAAAGAGGAATTTATTCCATTATTCTAGTTCTCCAAAGTTGTTATTTTTAAAAGTGTTTTTTAATATTAGAGATCTGTCAATATTGTTTTTATTATTATAACGCAAGATATTCTTCAATATTTTAAGACCTTGTTTGTAATAAAAAATTTAAACTTGCTTAAAATTACGCAGTTTGTACTTGAAATTTTCTCTAAGTTGATCAGTAAGTTAATTTTAGAACTCTAAAAAGTATACGTATTTTTTTCCTTAAATCTCAACAATGTGAAATTATTGTTGGTGCTAACTCTTAAAATGGTAGTTTTTTAAACGGGTATTTTTATTTTCAGCATGTTACTTG